>JAKSZP010006760.1:0-148899 GCA_022478985.1 Massospora cicadina
ATCATCCGGGACAATCATGATGAACCACCGTTGGTCGTTATGGGAAAGCAAAGACCTTGGAGTTAATATGGCGCACCTACCTTTGGAAGGGCTTGCCTGCTCAGGTGGGGCGGTATTGTAAAGTGCGCCTGATCTGCAATCAGATGAAACCCAATTGGCAACCTTTAGCAGGGTTTTGGTACCAGTCCAAAAGGCTGATGGGCCCTGGACTTCCCCATCGGTGGAATTCATTGCGGAATTACCCGTTTCTGATGATTATGATGCCATCATGGTAGTGGTGGACCGTTTTATAAAGTTCTCCCACTTTATTCCTTGAAGAACTACTATAACCACAGCTGAGATTGCCAGGCTCTTCGTCACACATGTGTTTGCACTTCATGAGGTTCCTCAAGAAATCATTAGTGACCAGGGACCCCAGTTACCTCCATCTTTTTGGAAGAGTTGTGTAAGACTCTTAAGATTCACCCCCGCGTTCAACTGCCTATCACCCCCAATAGGATGAACAGACTGAACGAGTGAACCAGTGATTGGAACAGTTTCTGAGGTGTGCACCGCCGCAGATCATTCAGATGGGATTTCTCACCTTCCCATGGTCCAGTATAGCTACAACAATACTTTGCACACTTCGATCTGTTGTTCCCCCTTTTTCGCCAACCATGGCTTTACCCCACCTTTGACATGGAGCCCAGCTATGATTCCAAAGTTTAAGCGGTGGTGGACTTTGCTAAGACCATCAAGAAGGTCCACCAAGGGGTTTCCACAGTTTGGAGGCGGCTATGCTAGTTTATAAGGAGAACACTGATGGTAAGCGCCAAGTGAGTCCAGTGTATAAGGAAGGGGATCTCATGATGCTTGAAGCTCATAACATCTCTATCAAGCAGCCATGCAAAAAGCTGGGACCAAAGAGGATTGGTCATTACCGTGTTGTTAGAAAGGCGGGCCATGCCTCATACCAGTCAGATCTTCCCTCTTCGTTTTGGATTTTCTATGTCTTTCATGAGAGCAAACTGATGCTGTTCAAGGGCCCCCCCACCTGAGACTCCTGAGGCTTATCTCGTGGATGGGGCACCAGAATTTGAAGTGGAGGAAATAGTAGCCTCCCGCCAGGCTAAGAGATGACTCAAGTACCTGGTATCCTGAAAGGGGTTGACACAGCAAAGAACAGTTGGGTGCTAGCACGTGGCTGTGTACATGCCCAAGACCTGATAAAATCATTCCACAATAGTTTTTCTGAGGCTGCAGGATCAAAGTCCAAGCATTCCGTCACTGCTATGAAGTAGTCAACCAAACATAAGAACTTCTCCTTAACAAACGCCCCTGGGGGGGTGGAGCCCAAGAAGGAGGAGAGGGTAATGTCATGGTTGAACAACTTGATAGTGGGAACCAACCCCATGGACAAGGCTGGGTGACAGGAGTCCCAGAAGGTGAAACTTCAGGCTATTCTTGATCTTAAGCACGCATTAGACCAACGCTGGGTAAAAGCCAAATATGCCCAGGTTGGTACTAATGAGGTGAAAAACGCCCATCCCCTTGTGTTGGCCCAGGCGTTAAAACGGATGATCTACATTACAAATGAAGACGGTTTAATTCAGTTAATTGGCGAATGGGGTTCAAAACCCATTCGAGCTATGAAATTATGAGTTTGGGTAGAATACAGCTGCAATCAATCACTTGAGTGAAGGCAGTTTTGGTGTATTCTACCAGATCAGATGGAAGCGTTTGCTTATTGGAGCGTCAAGGCTTGGGCACATTTCCGCAGACCCATAATTACCCTGACTCAGCTTAAATATGTTTAATTCAATTAACACTCCTTGTTAGTCAACTTTACCCAGTAAATTATCTCCAAAACCATTTAATTAAATGTTATTTTGGATGATCCTGTGCGAGGACCCCTTCAAGGAGGTCTTGCGCCACATTAACCATTCCATTTTAGATAGAATGAGATTATCACCTAGTGCACCGTTGGTTCACCTAGGCTATTCCAACCTGGGGCGTTTACCCTTTCTCTCCTTATGCACCACGTCATTTCTGGATAGTTATTTATTGCACTTCTTTGCTTTAGTTACTATTGCTCAGCACCCTCTGATGGGCTCTAGTAGCTTTGGTACTAATGGCTAGTTTCCTTGCGTTGGCTCTGTGCACCGTGCACCACCACGCTAAAAACAGGAGAGTTATAGACACTCTCTTTACAACTGCCCAATGGGATCTTCATATTCTGCAACCACTTCAAGGATGTGTGGTCAGTAATTACTTTGAATGATGTTCTATATAGAAAAGGAGGGTAGTACTTGACAGCAAGCAGGAAAGTTAGGCACTCCTTCTCAGTGATGCTGTAGTTGCGCTTAGCTTTTGAAAGCATTTTGCTGAAGTAATACACTGGATGATCAACCCCATTTTTATCCAAATGAGCCAAGATAGATTTAACAGCGTAGTCAGAGGCATCCGCAAACAACATTAAGGGCTTGCCATAATCAGGGTGATGGAGGATGGGCCTTTGTTGCAGCAACTCCTTCAGGGCCTTGAACTTGGCATTTTGTTCAGCTTTCCAATGGAAATGAGTGTTTTTAGCAAGAGGTGGACAAGGGGTCGCTTATCTGGGCGATCTTTGGGATAAATTGATGGTAATACTCCATCATGCCCAAGAATACCTGGATGTCACGAAGGGTTTTGGGCTCCGGCATCTTGGATATTGCTTCAACTATGTATTTTAGAGGTTGTATCCCATCTTGTGCGATGGCGTGCACGATGAAATCCAACTTTTGGAAGAAAGTGCATTTAAAGGCCTTCAGCTTTATGTTGGATGCCCGCAAGCATTGAAACACCTTCTTAAGATGCGTGAGATGCTCTTTGAATGTCTTAGAGAAGACTGTGATGTCATTGAGGTAGAAGATCACACAGCTCAGCTTAAGATCCTGGAGAATGTGTTTCATTGCCTGCTGGAAAGTAGCAGGCGCATTACACAACCCCTGATTTAGCCAAATGGGTTGTAACAAACCCTTTCTGCAGAAAAGGCGCAATTCTCCTGATCCTGTGGAGAAAGGTCCAAATGTCAGTATCCGCTAGCCAAGTCCATGGCGGAGAAAATCTTGGACCCGGAGAGTTGGGATAACGCGTCATAAATATAGAGGATTGGGTAGCTGTCCTTCTTTGTGAAGTTGTTCAGATTGTGGTAGTCCATCACTATCTGATGAACTCCATTTTTCTTCTTTATTAATATTTGAGAGGATGGATAAGGGCTTTCGGGAAGGCACCAACAATCCAGCGTCCAGCAGCTGTTTGAGCTCCGTCCGCATATGTAGCTCCTCAACTTTGGATTTGCAATAGGGTTTGGAGCGGATAGGGCGAGCATCCCAAACGTCAATGGTATGAGTCTAACCCTTCATGTGCCCATAGTCGGTGTCAGAGGTAGAGAGGATGTCACTATAGTACTCAAGTAAGGTGTGGACTTTATCCATCTTAGTTGGGGTTAATTCATCGGATATATGAAAGGAAGGTAGGGTACATAAATAATGGTTGGCAGGTAAGCCCATACCAGCCATAGATCCAATAAAGTGAACTTGTTTTATTTACTCAAGGGGAATCAACATGTCTCTTATAATCTCCTAATGCTTTTTACCACCATATCCTTCTTGGTGAGATTCCTTTAGCAAGAGGTTGATAGGCCGTTGATAGGCAGGGTCTAGCATACCCGGCAATACTCTGTCTCCAAAGGACTAACTCCATCAATGCTGGTTAGGTGCAACAAGAAGTTGTGGGGGATTTTTATGGTAATCTTAGTGTCAACTACGCGCTGTTAACCCTCTTTAGTTACTACAACTTCAGAAGCATGGAAAGGGATACACTCGAGGGCATCCACTAATTGAGGCAACAAATTTGCATGCCGTCCTACCATGGCGTAATGTAAAGATAAGGCGGAAGAGGAGAACTCAACTGTGCAAGCATACTCCTCTTTTAATAAGTCTATCGTTTGTCAGAATCAAAGGAACCTCATAGTTAAGCAAGGAGAGATAGCCCTGCTTAAGTTAATAATCATTTCAGATCTAAGCATGAACTAGGTAACAATGAGTAGATCATAGGTTTTGTTAGCTAAGGCCACCGCTGGATCTGACAAGAAGAGTTTCTTAAAAACGAATGGGCAGAGAAGAGTAGGCTCCAATGGCGCAAGTCTTGTTTGGCCCCGCCGTTCCAAACTCTTGTGTATAGTCAAGGTCAGGAGCCAATTGAATTTTTTATAAGTTAAGATGACATAACGTTCACAGAAGACCCAGTGTCAATGATAGCCCTAACCCATTTACCATTAACAACGACCTCCATTTTAGTTGAAGTTCCACCCAAGCTGGGGGGAAAAGCAAGGACCTCCTTTAGATGAAAAGTAGAAGAAAGTCTTTTAGCAGTTTCAGGGTATTTTTCTTGAATTGACTGAAGGGTAATAACACACTAGGTAGATAGGATATTTATGGCAATGAGCTGGTCAGCGTCACTGGCAGTGTCAATAACCTCCAGACCCCTCAACACTTGCTGGAGATAGGTTTGTCGGGGATCTTGGCCCAATCCAAACTCTCTAAGATTAGATTGGTCAGGTACCTTCTCTTCACTTGGGGCTCCTAGAACATAATGACCCACATCTTCACCACCCCCTTCAGATTCGTCATCAGAGGGGTTATCAATGCATGTTAGGAGCCCATAGGGGGTGAGGTAGGTTCAGGGCTTCCCTTATGGCAGAATAGGTCATGGGGTTGTTCCTCCACCTTATTAAATTTTGAGAGAGGCGTTGGAATTGTCACAGCTCGATTCTAACCTTTAAAGTAGTTTATTTGTGATACCTCGTAGAGACAGGTTTCAGACTAGAGTTAGCTGGATGAGAGGTTGAGGGAGGTAGCGTCATGGGCGTGGGTGCTTTAATTATCCCATCTTTGGGTCAATCAGTGGTTGTGAGCTTTGGTGAAACAGTAGTTTAGCTTTTAGTGTCCTGGTCACTTAGCCCATTATTAGTGGGAGCGAATGGCACCCGAGAAAGGGGTTTAAGATGAAGAGCAGGCTTTGATATCACTTGGGATGGAGCTCTGAAGAAAAAGATGGGCAATGAAAAGGGATAACTGCTTTCACCAATTGAGCTTTTTGAGCTGAAGACAAAGGGGAGCACTGCCCCTTCACAGCCATCACTATCTAACTATTGTTATGGGAATAAGAAACAGTTTGTGATGGCAACTCCGTAGGAGCAAGTTTATAGGGGAAAGCCATATTAGAGGCTAAACTAGTCGGCGTAGATGCTTGGCTCAGAGACACTTTCATAGGGTCTTGTGTATAGATATCAGCCACCTTTAGCAAGGCTTCATTGATATCTCGTACATTTTTTATATGCGCTTTACAGAAGAGATATGCATTGCCAAGGAGGGATGGGACGCCAAGACAGCCAAGATAGCCGCAATAGAATCTTTAAGGGGTAGCATTTTTGCAAGCAGTAAGGGTTGAAATTTATTTAAAAGCATTCAGCAAAATAGGCGATGGATTCGCCCTGTTGCAGGCTAAGGCACATATAGCCTGTTTTTGCCTGTTCAATCTTTGTAGGTAGCATAATTCATCAGTAAGTGCTTGCTTCACCTCCACTCAGGTGTTTAAGGTGGCCATTTATGAAACCATTATCTCTTAAGCGCTACGACTCAAGCAGGGAAGGAGGTACTTGATTTTAAGATGGTTCGTTGCCCCTTCCATAACAACTACATACATAAAGAGGAAAAAAGCAACACTTCCCTCACCCAGGGTAAACTTGTACCTAAAAGGGGTTTATGGAACTAGGGGGCCCCATAAGGGCCTTGAAATGAGTGCTGCTCGCACCTTTTGAGGCTAGACAAAGCACTAGCTAGCTGGAGTTCAATAGTGGCTAGCTGGGGGTTTGTTTCTATGGGAAGGTCAGAGGGTTACTGACCCACCAACCTCCATTGTTTTTGTTAATTTTTGTGGCGTACAGGTTACCCTGTAGTGAGCACCACTAGTCAAAATTCTGGTAGTGGTTAAAGCTCGCTGGTGCTAATTTGCACAGGATTTAACAATTCAGCAGAAATAGGAGTATAAAGCTCTTAACTTCTTTTGTAAAAATGGGGGATTGCTAGTACTACCAAAGGAATAAAATGGTATAAATGTTATCTAATAAGAAAGCATGGATTTGAGTTTTATATGTTTTATTAATGATATTACCGAAGTAAAAAAATGAACCTTCTTTGATAAGTTGATACTTAGTGTTTTAAAGTGTTAAGGCATAAAGTTCAAATTTCTTAGTAAAGTCCAAATTATAAAATATTGATATTCAACCTATCAGAGCTTGGAAGCCTCACTTCACTTTGCCAAGATGGCTGATGAAGGGCAAGCAAGATAAGTCCGTGTGGTAAGGGTTTGATGTATTTCATCCAGTCACTGGACTGGTAAAGTTTTAAGCTTAATTGGACCCCCTTTGACCCTATAAAAGGGGCCATTTTCCGCGTGTATGCTTTACTAAAATGGAATTGTCCTGGATAGAAGCTTCTGATGAACTCACCAAATTTGACTGACAATTTGGTACAATCTGATCGCTCAAACTCAGTTTGTTTGCCCGTTTATTGTTAGAAGTGTTATCACAATTTGAGGGGTTCACTGGGAAATGGCCAGGGTCTTTTAGCAAAGTTCATCACTTACCTCTGAGCACCTTTTTTCAATACATCAGACTTGTAGTTGTCTGACAGAAGGACATTGAGTGATGCCCAGTGTCAAGAAACTGTTATAATTGGATGATAAGCCATATGTCTGACAGATATTTTATATTAGTCAAGGTGAGCTTCAAGATTTGGGTGCTAGATTATGTTGATGTGAAGCGAATCAATAAAGGCGATAATGTTTCAGCAAATATTGTGAATTCCTCTGAAGCCCCAATGATGAGATGAAACCCCTAAATTGTATTAGATAAGAGATTGGCCAAATGAAAGGTCAAAGGCTGACCAAGGGTACTCAGGATTAGGAGCTAATCAAGAGAATGAGAGTAGGATGTTTTTTGATTTGTTAGAAAAAAGAAAGTTAGCAGAAGTAGTCTGCTGTTGTTATATATAATATATTAGTGTCAGTTGGAATGATAGCTTAATTTTTTATTTATTGTTATTATTTACCAAGGATTGGCAATCTACATATTGTTCGTCCATTGCTCAGTGGTTTAGACCTGTGCAACCAGCTTAGCAGGTTAAATCAATAACGCCAATAGTTAACACCCAGGATTCACGTTTCTTCCTACTTTTTGATACTTTTTTTTGTTAATTAAAAATCTGGATACATGGATGCATCCCAAAGTAATTGTGTTCTCAATTTTATATATTGTGGGAATCAAGATCTAGGGTTGTTATCTGGACTATAAACACTAATGCTATAATCGAATTTTGACCTAACTAATGTATATTTATGGCAATCATTAGCTTGGATCACTAAAGACATGTCATAATTTATGGCAGCTTGTTTGGAGCCAATCATTGTCTCTAAAAATCTTGGCACTACATTGTTGCCTAGTTAGATCCAACCATTTAGTTGAAAAACATTTTAAATAATTGTGAGTAAGTAGGAATGGACGGTAGCCTTTTTGTAGCCAATAAAAGAGTGTTCACAAACTTGGCACTTTATCATGTCTTATTAATATCCAGCAATCAGTTGAAGGTAAGATAATTCCTCTTGAGTCATTGCAAGTAAGCCAAATGAATAGTAGCATGTTCATAATCAATCAGAGTGCCACACAAGCTTGCACTTCTATTGGCTTATACAGGTCCAGCCAAAAAGGAGGGAGGAAGGTATTGCACTGGTTTGGACCCCCATAAAACCTATAAATGGGGGTTAGAAAATCATAAACTGTTTTCTTATATTAGTACCAATATAAATGATAAAATAATTAGATAAATAAGTTATAATTATTAAGATTTCCCTAATGTAGTTTGTGAGAGGGGAATCCAATACAAGGTCTATGCACTAATATTCTTCACTAAAAAGCAGATATATGATTTTTCCAACAGACCCCCCTCAAGAATATTGGGAGCAGTGAATCTTAGTAGGAATATTTCCCAAGTTCCTTTTAGGTCCAGGCCAAGTCTTGTCCAAGTAAGAGAGGTAGTTGTAGCGCCAAAAACTGATTTCTATTTGAAGCCAAGTCATTTGAAGTTAGATCAGAATTGAGCATTGGTTTTGAGTGGCTCAGCGGTGCTAGGGAGTCATGATATGCTTGCATTTGAGCATTTTCGATCCTTCTTGTGTGCCTGTGCTTGTTAAATCAATCTCTCAGTTAAGTTATTCTTGAGTTCATAAATAACCCTGTTGTCATCATGAAAACTATTTTATATTGTGCATTTTGGAAAGTTATGAAGGGTGCATTTGAAATTTTGATGCTTTTCAGAAGTTTCTTTTTTAATCCCTTTAGAATCCCCAGTGAGTTAGGTAGGCTTATGTTGGCATGTAGTGGTTGAATCAATCCATCATTTTTTTAGGTTTTGAGATCAAGAATAACCCATAAGGGTTCTTCTTGTTGCTTGATGAGACATTTAGAGATGATTAGCTTTAAGTTCACCGGTGCAAAACAAGGAATGCTCTAGTGTTTACTTGAGGAATCTGATGCTATCAACACCTTCCTGCTTAGTGGAGGAGAAATCTTTGTTGGTTGGGGTATACTAGGTATTAGTCAGGGTGTTCCTTTTCACTATTCAGAATATATGGTGCGATTAAGTAGGCTCATGTTGGGCTTTAGTTGTTCAATCAATCCATCAATTAATATGGTATTGAGTTCAAGCATAACCTACTTGGGGTTATTCTTGTTGATTAATGAAACATTGAAAAATTGATTAGCTTCAAGTACATTAATGCAAAACAAGTTATGCTCTAGTGTTCCCTCAAGAAATATGATGCAATTGTCACTCTCATTCTTATTGGCTGAGATGTCAATGTCAGTAGGGTGTACTAGGTAATGGTCAGGGCGCGGGTGGAGGAGCTCAGCAAGTAAGTTGCTGTCTTCGCAGAGATTCTTGGTGTACTATTCAGTTGTGTGGACTTTTTTGTTGATTGAGGCGACATTGAAAGTTTGATTATCTTCAAGTTCACTAATGTGAAAAAATCTTGCTCTAGTGTAACCTCAAGGTGTGAGACCAACATTTTGTGAAGCTTCTCATGAGCTCATCTCAGTGCAGGTAAAAAAGTTCACTTCTCCAAGGTAGTGGTTGAAAACTTAGTGGCATATAGGGGCCCCATGTAGTGAGCACAGCTTGTAGGAATCCAGGCTAGTAGGGTTGCTCGCTTGGTTCCATACCAAAATTCCAACAATATGGCAAACGCGGTATGCTTAGTACGTCAGAATGCCTAAGAGAGAGGAGGCCAAAGTTATCTCCTAAGTTAACAAGCCTTGACTCTTGTTGAAGAAGGAAGGGATTAAGCATATTATATCTTATCAAACCATAAGTATTTAGATAAGTAGTAAGTAATACTTTATTTAATAATAATTTTGGGGTATTTATATCCCATTGAAGCAAAGAAAACACCATGGATAATGATTAAGAATTAAGATTATGGTCACATGAAGATCTAAATATAAAGGAAAGGGCATTTACTGGGCTATTGGTGGAAGGACATGAAGAGATGCGCAGGGTTTATGATTCTCCCTCCTTTTTTATACTTTTTATTAAGTGGGAGTTTGGGATTCATGAATGCATTCCAATAATATTCATTAATCGCAAATTTTACATCGTGGGAAGCAAGATATGGGTTTGTGATCTGGACTATAAACATTAATTCTGTAATTAAATTTCGATCTAATTAATGTATTTTCATGGCAATAATTAGCTTGGATCATTACAGACAAGTTATAATGTATGGCAGCTTTTTGGAGCCAATCAGACTCTTAAACAAGCTTGGCACTTCATTCTGGCTTATTCAGATCCAATCAATCAGTTAAAAATTTCTCTTAATCATCATGAGTAAGTTGGAATGAATGGTAGCTATTTGTAGCTAATTAGAGTTTCAAAGCTTGGCACTTCATTGTGGCTTATCCAGCAATCAGTTTTTAGTAAGATAATTCTTCTTGATTCATTTCAAGTTAGTAAAAATAGACGGTACCCTGTTCATAGCCAATCAGAGTGAAAAACAAGCTTGCATTTCGTCTTGGCTTATATAGGTCCAGCCAAATAGGAGAGAGGAAAATATTTGAACTGGTTTGGACCACCTTGAAGTCTATAAAAAAGGGGTTGCAAAATTGTGAGCTATTTTCATATTTTAGTATAAGTAAAAATAACATATAAATTATATTAAATAAGATTGTTATTCATTAAAATTGGTCCTAAGGTAGCTGTGGGAGTAGACTCTGATGGTAAGGTCTATGCTCCAATATTTTTTACTAAATACCGGAAATTGGAATGTCTACAAATACCTAAAATTAGTCATCAGATTTTTGCCATATCTACTTAATAAAAAAATTTCATTCACTGACTGACTGACTGACATCTGAAACCTTCAAGTCTGGTAGGTTTAATCTATTAAGGTGAGTGGGTGAGAATTGGTGAATTTTATTTAATAATTCATCAAATTTGCTCACCGAAACTCAACAAAAATCAGTATTAGAGTTAAGTAGATTAAGTAGTCGGGATATCAGCTCACCAACCACAAGGGCAACAGCAAAGCTGTTAGTCTGAGTGGCTTGAGAGTAGCGTTGGCACAGCCTATAGGCTGTTAGTGTGAGCTTATCATCTGATAAACTTTAAATACTGTAGCGAAGCATGGGTATCTGGATGTTAGGTTTATATATATCTTAAAAACCTGCCTAATTTTGTTCACCTAATTAGTAAATACTTTTGGCAAGTTAAGTAGAAGTTGATTTAGTAGTTTGGAAGATATGTCACATACTTAATAATCTTAAGTATAAAGAGATGTTTTGGATAGCATTTTGGTGTTATCTGATTGATTCAATAGGTTCTTTTTTGTTTGGCCAAGTGGTTGATGGCTTTTGTTTGAATCAATATGAACCAGTTTAGTTTTGAGGGGTGATTAGTTATTGGTTGATTTGATAAGTTCAGTTAGGCTTACCTGAGTGGTTAGTGGTTTTGGTTGATTTTATTGAGCAATTAGATTTGGCTGAGTGGTTTTGTTTATCTATTAATAAAATCTAATTTAATTTAATGAACTTGAATATATAAACTTCTATAGACAATGTAGCAAAGCACAGGTAAGTTGGCTAGAATAAGTAGAAGTTATATCCTATCTATCTTTTTCTTGCTGAAACTTTTATAATTAAGATTACTGTTTATTATTTTTTTGATAGAAGACAATATCATTTAATTACAACAACAACATTTACAGGAGCTAAAAACGAGGAAATCAGCTATAGAATTACCTGTTTCTTGAGATGAGATTAAACCACAATCTAGTGAAGCTTTAATACAGCAAATCTTTGTAAGTCAAAAAGGGCATAAACCTTAAATTTATGAAAAGCTTCCCCGCCATTTTTTATTCATTCTTTAAGCCTTATATTACACTATACTTAGATAGAAAAATCTCCAAATACATGCAGTACTAGTAAATCCTTTAGATCTGATGGGTTACCTTGGCTCTCTTATATGGCAGCACATCTAACAGAATGAGTTCAAATGGCAGATTATTATTATAAACCTAACCATTGCTTCAGAAAATTGGCTCCCCTCTGAACTAGGTTTTGTTCTGAGTAGGTGATCAAAAATGATTTTATGTTAAAGTTATTCAATAGGAGGTGTTGGATATAGGCAAGAGGAAAAAACAGCCTTATACCACAAGGCAAACATCAGCAACCAAAATTTAAGCTATATTTGAAACAGTAGGACCCTAATGCACAAAACCTGGTTAGCCAATTATATCAGGCCTTACACATATTAAAGAAAAAAAAATAAAGAAACATAGGGACAGAAAGGGAACCAATGTGTTCAGAGTCACTTGGTCTTAAAAACAAGGGAGTGGACGCCATCAGGAAAAGTTTGGATAGAGATGGCAGCATAAGAAGTTAGGGAAGAGAAGTGGCTTCCCTAGAGTAAATTGAAAGTTGAAGAGGTAAATCACGTGAAAAAAAGGAAAAATTATCCAGGGAAGCGTGATTTAAAGTGTGATTTATTAGTCCTGATTTAAACAAATTGGTGACTGATTTAAACAAATTTGGATCACCAAACCAAGAGAAGATAACTTAAAATGGATAATTGGGTAATTGAACTTGGGAATTTTACTCTTAAATAAGTTCAAAATCTCCAGAGGAATTCTCCTGATGGGCGCAAGAGGACTTATCTATTAGCATTCTAAACATAACCCACCAAAAACCCACAAAGAGAAGTTTACTATGAAGAATGATGTAAGTCCCTTGGATCAGCCTCTACAGCTGGATAAGGGGGTTTCCTCATATGAGCTGAAAAGACCTAAACCACAATTGGAGCCTCTATCTCTAATCAATGACCTAGATCACGTGGTAGATAAGAGGTGGGTTACTGCATCGGTTCCAAAAGAACCTCCCTCATAGCCTCTTATTTCCTTTTCTGATCCGTTAAAATTGATTAAGGAAGCGTACAGAGAGGTTGTTCAAGATAGGGCTCTAGCAGAACCCCAGGGCTCACCCCAAGGGTGTCCAGGTCACTGATTAAAATCAAGAAATCGCCTAACCCTACCTAAACCCCCATACAATTCTTATGTCTCCTGATTAGTTGTATCAGGCTATTAGTAGTTTGGATCACTTGAATGAACTTGAGGACCATGCAGATCAGTGAATATGTTTATTAGATCAATCATAAAAATGGGTTCTTGTGGAACTGATGTCAGTACCCTACTCATCCAACGGAATTTAATCAGGATAAGTAGCATCCTGCCTAGATTTCTTTCTGATCTGGTGAACATACTATTAAAACCTCTACGATGCAATCCAACCCCTCTAGCCTCTCCCCAACATATTGTGCTATCCCAATATGGCCAATTAGGGTTCTCCTCAGAGGCTTAGCATCTCTACAGTTTCTAAGCTCCCTCCTAAGTGCTTACACCCCACTATATAGGCAACCACCTTCCTTAATGGAAGTTGCCAGTTTATTTCTTTAGGTTTGCACCTTTACTTTATATAAAAACTCTGTTCAGAGTGTTATACAATTGATTTTGCCCCAACCTTTGTCTTACTTTATAGTAAAGGTATCAGGAGATGTACGCCAAAGTTTACTCATTAGCTCAATCCTTGATGTAGAGTGTATTGAGATCTGCCAATACACCAATTTTCTTCAATCTAACAGGATTCCTACATCTTAGCTTACCCAAGCTTAACGGCTAATCTACCGCGAATGCTGCAGATGCCTTTACCTTAAAGTTACCCCGCTTATCTGCTGTAACTTTATCACGTTCCACCTATTATATGTTCTCACACTATATTGATTTTTGTTTTTAAAATACTATACGGCCGCGAATCTATGCAGGGGTTTCGTCCTCCCTGCCTCAACCTCTATGGGGTTCCCTAGAAAGACCTACGGTTGCCCACATTAAACTTCTTGTTTTATTATGAGGGCCTTTAGTATGTTATTGGATCATCTTATTACTAAAGTTAAACTTCTATACCATCAACTATTAGTTACCAGCTTAGCTGAGCCCAAGGCATGCTGAGCCATTCACTGGACATCATTGCACCCATTCACATGGCCAGTTTTCTTTTATCTAGCTTAAACCCCTATGGATAAAGATAAATCAAAGAGATTTATATTTAACAAAACCAACCAGTAGATATAAATAGGGTGAACTACTTCTTAGATCAGTGACAACTGACTTATTATACCCTTGCTTGTATTTCATCTAGCTTGGAAATTTATGCTTAATTATATCTGAGCAAAACAAGTCACGGCACTTCAACAATAAAGACTGCTGAGACTAGTCTTTTGAATTTATTCTTCAGTCTAATAAGATATAAATAGAATACTGTAACGTCAAACCAAGAATCATTTTGTAAGGTTATGGGGGCTAAAATTCTTATATAAATTAGGAGAATAATTCCTCCTACTTCAGGCTAAATTTGAATTTTTAGGTAAGTTAAGCTCTGCAAGGTGCTTTGCAACTAAATTCTCTAATAAGATACTAGTATCCTCCAACTTCTTTAGAAGTACAACGTCCACATCAAAAATTAGTTAAGAATCTATCACAATATAAATTTTAGACTTAAATGAGTGAGTACTGGTGAAGACAGAAGGCGTTATAAACATTTTTTTAACTTTTCTTTCACCCAATGCAGATACATAAAATGTCTTGCCAGACAAATAACTGCTTTTTGTAGGGGTTTCTAGTAAAAGTGGTATATTTGAACTAAAGCAATTAAGAACTTATCTGACATTACTTAGGAATTTAGATAACATAAACAACAAGGACTTAATTTTAATTTACTCAGAGGTATAATATAATAGAATTAGCCTTCTGGAACCTCATGGAACAATGTGAGGTACTATCACCTTGCATCTTACTCTATGACAGCATGATGCCTTCTTAAGAAAAATTGTGAAGCCAGAATGGAAGATGTACCTAGTAAAATGGAAGATCTTTTCAGGGGAAGGATCTAAATTTCATAAGTAAACAAAAAAGACCAGCTAAGAATATAAAGATTTTTTACTTTTCAGCTAAATAAACTATCGAATATATTGACTACTATATTATAGTTTCATAGTGTCCATCATCACGGCATATGTCCTTTTTAGTTATAATAGAGTCTTAATCACCTCTATCAATACATTATTTTATCTAATAAGAGCTTTTTATATATCATTTTCTATTCCACAGAGTTAATAAAATTAGGCCTACTTACCAATTGGAGAGTGCATTTTCATAAATTTGGCAAACTTAAAAAGATAAATTATGGATAATCTGTAACGTCCCAACAAAAATATCTGAGACTCCTTCTTGGTCCTTCGTTGGTTCAGGTTAGTAATAGTTTATAACAGATATTGTCTAAAGTAATTGGCCATTTTGTAAATTAAAGCAAACAATGTAATCTATTAATTACAATCAGAAAACTTTCAGTATCTTTTTACCCCCAGAAACGTTATACTCTGTTCTACTTTGTAGATAATTTATTTTCAAAATTTTAAGTTTTCCCCCAAAACTTAATCATTAGTGTTAAGATATTGATAGCCTCTCCACAGATCACTGTTTTCTTGAGAAAATACACATAAGAACAGAGGATTTATTATTTCTAAAATGTACAGGAACTGTATTACTCTGACTCTATGCATATTTATGATCTAGAAGTTGCTCAGACTGAGCAAATATTTCGTCTGTTTGCATATTACACATTTCATCTTACATACAAATAATGATAATCATATCTAAAGATAGAATAAAAATTATTTACTTAAAATGATTTACACTTTTATTAAACCGGTTATTATACTCCACATCTGTTTTTGCAAAAATAAATTAAGAAAATAAATAAGCAACTCAAAAAAGAGCTTAGCTCACAATAACAAACAATTTAGCTTTATAAATGTGTAAAAAAACCTCTGAAAGAAGAAATTGACACCTGGATCTCTTTGAGCATCTTCTAATTAAGAAACCTTCTTTGCTGACTTAGCTAATATTACCTTCAAGTTAGAAAACATTGAGTCACAATCCTCTATTCAGAGAACTAACTTCAAGGAGGAGTATGGAATTTTAAGAGAAGGAAACCCAAGAAGCACAAATAAATTGTGGAGACCCTGTGATCCAGGAGCCAGGAGGGCTATTGAGACCCTCTAGACTTATGATCTTAAGAGCCAAATTCCCTTGAGGCCACCATGACCTATAGGAAATAAATGCCACTGGGACTCTAGCCATCTCAGACTAGATGGATGTTTCATCAGAAAGAGATGATACTAAATCATAACAGAGATTTGTACTTTGGACTAAATATAGTGTCCATTGTGATAACATGCTAGTTATCTCGAAATGGTGTGCTTCTTGATGCTGATTGAACTGTTGTTTCTATAAAAGGAAGTATTAGATAATATGATCTTCTCATACAACTATGTCACTGCGGATCTAGGCTCATTTAATATAAGATGTAAAGCTGATGTTAGTGGACGTATCTCTTTATATCCTGGTATTAGAGATATCTTGACAGGAAACGCATACTACTTTTATGACCAGAAGAATGTAATTTAATTTTATGACAGGAAATATTTCAAATTGTTATAGTTTTCAGTATAACAAAAATTCTCTATACAACTAATGAGAGATGAGATGTCATATTGATCATATAATATACATATACATAGCTTTGGTGTAAAACTTTCATTGATAGATGAAAAGTTCCAGCGACCAAATATGTTATTTCTCTGTGATAAAACCTAAATTTGGCCCTCTTTTTAAATATAGTATATTCCTGGTGAGGGAAGTTTATTCCCAGTATGTTAATGATAATTTTATGGTAAATGAAACTAGTTAACAGAAGTTCAAAAATCTGTTCTTGTGGCTTATGTGTATTGCCCAAGGATAATGAGCCATTTATAATGACTAGTTTTACTTGAGTTATTGTGTAAGCTGATAAAAAAAATCTAGAAGTGACAAATCTAGATTCCCAGAAAGATTTTACAATATAATTATAAAACTTGGAGAATATATAAAAATATTCTCTCAATTTTTTGCAAGCACAAACTAATATGTTTGCAACCATTTTATCATTGACTATCCCATTACAGATGTATTTATTCAATTTATCTCTGAAGCTAATCTACAGCTACATACTATATCTATTTATCTCTCCATCACTTTGATATGGATTTAAAAGAGGCTTTAGTTGAGATTCTAAATTTATAAACACCTTTTCAGCACCTCCACTGTAGTTACCCGCCCTCAAATCCATATAGTTGCAAGAGAATCCAAGATCAAAAGCAGTAATTTGATGAATTGCACCTACTTTATATGACAAAAATTTGTACATAAATTTATAGATTTTTAACAATATGAGAAGGCGAAATAAAATTCAGAATATACCGTGAGGCTATCTAAGCTGATGATTCTAATGCACCTCCATTGATCAAACCTCAGTAATTAAAATCAGATGCTCTTTTATAACATATTCCAATTAATTGACGTTCCTAAGAACAAATTAATTTATAGAGTCACTGAACCTTTATGGTTTCAATTCTTTTACCCTTATTTATGATTTTCTGTACCTCCTCCTTTTAGGGCCTCAAAAGATACGTGTAGAAAAAAGCGTACATAAGGTTTAGGTAATTGCCATTGTTGGCTTGTACTTTTAGCCCAAATTGATATTATTTCATCTTATAAACAAGTCAAACTAATTCCTTTCTTCATTATATTCAGGTTTAAGGTACTTTTAAGCTAAGTCCCACGTGTAATATATGATAAGAAGAGTAATCACTAAGTTTAGAAACTAGTTGTTTCTGCGCTGAGTATGGCCCTTGACAATAATAGTTATGCAATAGAATTTGGGACTAAGTTCTGCAGTACTTTGTAGCCAAAATTGACACTAAGGAAGAATTCCTTTATTTACCATCATATTCACCTGTTGATAAATTATAAAAAATGGAATATAAACCTATATATTTTCTTAAAAACAAAATTTCATATTAGTTTTTAAATTTCTAATATTAGATTAAACTAAATTGTCCCATCTAAAGCAATTGGTGAGAATTATTTCAGTTAAATATAAAACTTTGAGACAATGCTTTTCTCTCTCGTTGCAATCACTTTTACAACTTATTAAATTCAAGTCTGAATTTAGTTTGTTAATCTCATAGAGGAGATTAGTCTGCGCCCATGTCAGGGAGCAGTTGGGCAAGTAAGGTAAAAGGCACAGATGGTAGGCCCACGACTTCCAATGTTTGCAAACGCCTAGAGAAACCAGCGGATTAGATAAAAATAAAAAACTGGCAGTTACTATTTCCCCAGAAATCCTCTCTGGCAGGCGCGATGTAACCAGTACATCAACACGCCACACTCTCAACCACTCTTGTTGTTGGAATACGGAGTCCAGGTGTTCCTGGATATTCAACAAACAGCGTTGTGGGAAAAATTTTGTGGGGATGAGCACACTTATTTCCTGACTGTGGTGTACGTTGCACCCAATTCCGTTTCACGCAGTTGGCTGGATCTCAGTTTTGACAACAAGGAGGCAGCAGACAAAGCTGCTGTGGTGCGCGTTGTGATTGACCTCCCCAAAGAGCAGCAGGTCATCAAAACCAAGAGCACCAGATGAACAAAATTCAACCAAATTTTCCTCACGTTCAACTTTTTGCCCACTACAGTCAAGCGGGCCATTCTGGAGCAGCACCTAAAAGCTGGTCTCACCATATATAGCGAAATACAATCCTTTGAGATGCAACGCTTTATGCTGATGCCACACCTGTGCACCAGCAAAGCCATTGCAGTTCTGACCCCAACCGAGGAGATTGCAAAGGACCTAACCCAGATCCCGCACTCCACTTTTATTAATATTAAAGGGCATACCACCCACCCTTTCCAGGTATCCATGGACAGCGCACCCCCCATCTGCACCCACTGTGATGCGTTCAGCCATAAGGCACATGCATGCCCCACCAAGGAGGGCATCACATTCCAAGAGCACCCCTTGGCGGCCATGACCAATCGGGAGGCTCACTATGAACCAACCACCAGTACCAAAGAGGCCTTCCCGTGGGGAGCACAAGGCTGCTACTTACTAGTAAAGCCTGTCTCCCCTCAAGAGCTAAAGAAGGCCAAACAGGCCCACTGGGCCATGGCCAAGGAAGCGGCCAAGGTCGTCTCCACTATCCCACACTCCCAATGCTAGGAGGACATTGAATCTTCACGGCGGAAGCAACTCAGGAATCCCTCAACCAATCAGATTGGGATGCCCAAGCTGATTGGGCCACCCAATCTGAGGATTCAATGGGTGACTTGATCTCACCCAACCTTTGCAACCAAGCCCCGATTGGAACCAATTTTGTCTCCAACCTACCTGAAATTTTTTTTGTGACCTGAATGTTGGTGCACCAAACTTGTCTGCACCGCAAAAAATTCGTTTGACAGCGGGGAAACCAAAAGTGAAGGCAAAAGATAACGCGAACCTGTCTGCTTAAATTTACAAATCTTCCAATAACATTGCTGCAAACACCTGTGCCACCGTGAAGGCCTGTGGGGATCCAGAGGAGGCTGGTATACCTGGTTGCCCACCCCCTCACACCTAAGGTGCAATGGGGGAAGCCTTTACTTTAATGACGTTGAACATTGCTGGACTCAAGGCCTCCCCATCCTGGGCTAGGAAACTGAGTTTTTTAAAACATAATTTACCCGTGGACATCCTGGCCATCCAGGAGTCCCACTGTCCGCGAGGTTCAGAGGATGCTTGAAAACCATGCTCCTCCCTTCCCTTTCCTTCTGGTATGAGCACTGTGGGGTGCTTGTTCAAAAAAACAATTTTTTAAATTTGAATCGTCTGAATCCTTCCTTGATAGCTGAGTCCTCATTGTCACATTTTTGTGGGCTAATGTGGCACACGCTATTATCAACATTTATGCCCCAACCTGTGCATGAGAACGTCAGGAATTTTTCTCATTGGTCAAATCCCTTTCATTACCCCCTGTCCCTTTCATAGTTGGTGACATGAACTGTTGGTTAAACACATCCGCAGACCGCTGGCCTTCCTCATTCCATGCCCCTCAGGGTCACAGAACTTCACGTTCTAAAGGCCACCCTTGGGTTGTTTGACGTGCTGCTGTGGCAAGCTCCCCTGCTTGAGAACATGACGCGCCCCCACATCCACAACGGCCAATTAAGGTCCATGTCCCGCATAGACCTTATCCTCACGCCAGTGCAATTTTGATCCCATATTTCTACTTCCACACATCAAAAATTGATTTCGCCAATCACCGGCTGATCTCAATAACCTACCACTTACCTGTCACAGTGGCTAGGGCTCTGCATTGGTGCAAACTCCGCCCACCTGAACTCGCGTTGCCAGGATTTTCCACATGGGTGGAATCAGCGAATTCAGCAAAAGAGTTTATTACACTATTTTGTGTGGACCCAATTTCCACATGGTCAGCATATAAAGCGGATACCATCTGCCACGCTTGCCAGCTCTCCTCCCGATGCTCATGAGCTACATCGGCCATCATCTTATGCACTCTGGCAGAGTTGGCACACCTGGAGTCCAACATCCCAGCCATGGGCTACAGCCCTGCATGGGGCTGGAAGTGGGCAGAAGCAGCCGCCCACCTCAACGTGCTTGAAAGGCAACACAAACATTGGGTTTGTGTTCAGTACAGGGCCAAACACATTACAGAGGGCGGTATGTGCTCTGCATATTTTTTAAAAAATTCTTTGCACCATGCCAGAGCGTGGCCTGCACACAGGTGCAGAGGTCAGATGATTCCATCACAGATATGCCGGATGAAGTGGCGATTGAAATACAAAAGTATTATTCTGAGTTGTACCAATATGTTCCAATTCAGCTGACCAAAATGGCGAAATTTCTCAATAGCACTCACATCTGCACCATTTCCTGATACCCGGAGTTAATGAATTTGATTACTCTGGATGAACTCTGGTCCCTTGTCCGCGTTGCACCAAATTAGAAATGCCCAAGCCCTGATGGCATTCCATATGAGTTCTATAAAAAGTACTTCATATATCTATCCCCAATGGTGCTTGCCTCCCTTAACCAGAGCCTTCTGGATACGCGCCTTCTACCAGGAGGGCAAGAGACCTTCACTATCACACTCTTCAAGAAAGGGGATAAGCTAGACCTAGCCAACTGGCGCCCCATTTCTCTAACTAACACGGATACAAAAATTTAACTAAATTCATGGCTAACCGTCTAGGGAAAGTAGCCTCTTCCACCATCTCCCCAGAACAATTCGGTTTCACACCCAGAAGGTCGATTTGGAACAATGTACTCTCTGTGGCTAACGCATGCCAGTCCACAGCCTCTGGGGCACTAGTATTCTTGGACCAACAGAAGGCCTATAATAGAGTAAACTAGGAATACCTCAGGGCCTGTTTCCACCAATTCTGCTTACCCCCTCGCTTCATCAGCTGGGTGATGATGCTTATGGAATCTGCAACATTGGCAGTGCGTGGCCCTGGCTTCCCCACGGAAGTAGTCCGCCCTCAAAGGGGCCTACGCCAAGGGGACCCCCTTAGCCCACTCTTATATAACTTCAGCCTTGACCCACTACTCCAAAACGTGAAT
This sequence comes from Massospora cicadina, assembly GCA_022478985.1. Taxonomy (NCBI): domain Eukaryota; kingdom Fungi; phylum Entomophthoromycota; class Entomophthoromycetes; order Entomophthorales; family Entomophthoraceae; genus Massospora; species Massospora cicadina. Next base: position 21,182 of record JAKSZP010006760.1, read on the forward strand.
GCCCGCCTCACTGGGGTCCATGTACCAGGCCAAGCCCCCAGTCAAGATGATGGCATTTGCAGATGATTGTGTGGTTGGGGTGTATAATAATCAAGATGCACGCGCGCTTGAAGCTCTCATCCAGGTGTATTCCCGGGTAAGTAATGCTGCACTGAATGCCTCCAAAACCGAAATCATCCTTCTTGGTCAGTATTAAACCTGCTGGGCCCCAGAGACCAGTGCCCAGCCTGACCCATCTTCTCGCACACGTGCTCGCCTTCCCTGCCCACCCCACACCGCCTCACTTGTGCTCCCCTTCGTTCCACGCCCTACCATAGGGCATGTCCGCCATCTGGGCGTGTGGGTGGAGGCAGGCGGGTATGCCTAAGCAGTAATGGAAAGTCATATTCTAGATAACGTGACGAAGCACATCGCCTCCCTCAGAGCCCACCCTACTTCACTTACTGGCAGGGTTGTTTTAGCCAACTCTATGCTCCTCTCCAAAGTATGGTTTGGAGACCACGTCATCGCCTTCTCCCCGGGTTTTTTCAAATCTATGTATGCCCTTCTACAAGGGTGGCTCTGGTCAGGCCGCCCACCGCCAGTGCAGCTTGAGGTCGATTTTGGCCCTCATCGTCATGGTGGCATGGGCCTGCTCGACTTTAAAGCCCATGCTGCTAAGATCCTGGGCACCTGGATTGCAGGCATCACCACCCCTACACTTCCCACCCAGCACTGGTCCCGCGTGGCCCACTCCAACTTCTCCTGCACCCTGGGCTTACCAATCTGTTGAACCCTCACTCCTTGATGAGATATCTAGCTTCCCACCCATCGGCCACAGGTCCTCATGGTACTAAACCCCACTTCAAACGAATCCTCCTCTCCATGCGGAGCGCTGTGTGGAGAATCCATATTTGTGGACACACAGCCCAGAGAGGCCGCCCCTCTCCTTTGTTCACATAGGAGGTACAGGGGCTACCCATTCAAGATGGCTTGATCACCACACGGCCCCATGTTCTATCCAGGGTGGACTACCAGGACATGATTGACATCCCTTATTCCCTTGAGACCAGAATACTATTGGGAAATACGCACACCACCCCCTGTTGCTGCCTCATATCTGTTCCCATGTGTGGCGCTGCCTGAGGCGGGTGTACCATATGGCTGAGCGCCCTAACGCTTTACATTCATCCTGCGTCATGTGTGGCCAGTATGGAACGCTGTTCCACCGCCTGGAGAAGTTCCCTACCTCTGAAGCGATATGGCGCGAAGCTAACGTCTGCTTGGCCAGGATCAGGAACATCCCTTCAGTCTGTCAAGGGATACGTTTGCTATATCCATTTATCCCCTCTTCCACCCTCCCTCCATGCTCTGGTGGTTGCAATCACCATGTGGACTATACACACGATTGTCTTGGATGCCATCGCAGGCTCCACCCCCACCCTCCCAGAAGCTGTCCACAGATTCCGGTCCCATTTTGTGGACCACTTTCTAGCGTGGATATTTGGGTACCTCCCAACGTGTCGCTGTCAGCTGGTCTCCTCCTGGTTCCAAGTTTGGTTCATCAACTTGGACCCCTTCCTCCACACATGTTCAATTGTGGTTACGACCACTTTAAACGTTCATCCCTCCTCCCCATAGTGGCGTTCCCGCTGGAAACAGGTGATTACATCGCTTCTCTGAGGTGCCTTCCATGTTACTGAGTTTCATTTTCTTTAACGTTTACTTTCGGAAGTGTCCATCCCCTGGTCAGCCTTACCCACAATAAATTTAAATAGAAACTTTGAGACAATCCTAAGTTTCTGGTTTTAGCTTATTGAAATCAGTGCAAGGGCGTTGAAAATTTGGATTCACAGATTAAAAGACTCTAAAATGCAAGGTTTGTTATATGACAGTAACATAGGAAACTTACATAAAATAACCTTCTACAGAAAGAGGGTTTTTAATATAAAATGGAGAAAAGCACACATTAGAATATACTACTAACTAAGGCTCTAAGACTTTACCAAAGTAATAATTTTGCTGCAGGCTTCTCAAGCGACGCTTAAAATCCTCTTGTAAATGGCAATCCCGCCCTGATATGCTCTTCTCCTCACTAGAGCTCATATTGGTGCAATTTATGGTTACTGAGTATCTCTAGAGCGGTAAATAGAGGATTAATATTTAAATTAAGCAAAGAAACGAATAACCAGGGCTCTAGGTAAGTCCATAATCGCAATCAACCTATAACAATTGAGACACTAGAAGGTCAACGTAATAGGATTATGGACCCTATTATCATTTATCTTATGTTAGCGCAGAGGCAACACAGATTCTTAGGATTAAAATAATTAATAGTGGATATGAACCCCAAGGGCTCAAACCAGGGGAGATCACTAAATGAAAAGCATAGAAGGTTGCATCAGCAGGGAATAAGGTATTGATCCGCCTTCATAATTACCTATAACCTAAGGAACAAAGGCAAAGAACAAAAAGTAAGGTAACAAAGCTTTGGAACTTAATATAAAAAACGGACTGCAAGGTGAGGCAAGTTATAACAATCAATTGAATACTGACCTAAGTATTAGGTAGATATAGAGGTAATTAAATATTATATAGTCAAACAGTTGGTTGCCAATTGCAACATTTTCCCCCACTTGACCAAAAATCTAGAAACAAAGATGTTTGGAGTCAGAAGGTCTTCTGAGAGACCAAGGCCATAAGTCAATAATGTGGATAGTACTTCTTAAGGAGCTTGATATGCATTTTAAAGATAAGGAAGCCCTTATTGTCATCTTTCATAGTGTAGCGTCAGTAGATGTATTCTCTATGATAATAAAGAGCCTTTCCAAATATGCTCCAATTTGATAGTCCTTCCAAAGCCATATTTATTATAATACCAGCCAAATTTCATACACTGAAGGTAGGCAAGGTCCAGCGATCCTAATTATCACAAAAACCTGGCCCTAAATTTTGATCCAGCAATTTAGAGTATGTGCGCTTTGTAACTAAATTTGTGTCTGAGTGACTTTTCAAGTACTTGTTTGAACATATGTTATATATATTAACACATGAGTATAAGAGCGGGGTAGTGAAAGATGCTTCCTCATAACATAACTCAAACAGTGAGTGTCCTGAGGTTAAATGATAGCAATTTTATATGAAAAAATGATGTAATGAAAGAAAAATATCAGCTTAACGCCTTTCTCAGAATCAACTTACATTAGGTACCAATGAGAGTACCAATCACTCTTTTATTTAACCGAGGTAAGCCGACCAGGGGACAGACATTACCGAATATATGTGAAACTAAGAGAATAACTAAGAAATAAAAAAATTGGGCACCCCAGGGTACTCAAGTTACCCCTGTTGCCAGCGGGACTGCCAGTTATGGGGGGTTTGTGCACTACTCCGAGGGGGTTTCCCTGCTATGGAGCAGGTGTGAAGGAAAGGGTCTGTGTGGAGGAACTAGAGTAGGAACCATGATTCTATGAGCGCTTTTTGTCTTGGTCTCATATATCCATAGAGCCAGGATTGGAAGTGCTCTAGTAAGTGGACATGGAATCTGTTAATAATCCCATGAATGGTTGGGACCGTGCCCTTGAACGCATCTAATGCAATTGTGTGTATTGTCCACATTGCAATGGGTATTATTAGGGAGTGGAGGGTATATGGGATTGGTGACTCGATCTGGAGCGCGAAGATACTCTTTGATGTTAAGAATTCCTGTTCGTTTTGAATCTTGAGCAGGCGTGCGACTTCCTGCCATATAGCTTTGGTTGGGGGGCATGTTTCTAGGCGGTGATGTAGGGATCTCTCCCCTCCACATAATGCACATGTTTTGTGAAGGGAGTTGGAGCGGTCCGCCATCCTATAGGTCCTTCTCAAACAGCGCCAGGCGTTTGCTCTAATCCTTAGTTGTAGGAGTGGGTGGTGTGTCATTTTCCACATTGCTTTCTGTGTGGTTAAATCATAGGTAATGTCCAGCATATCTAGGTATTCTATACTAGCTATGCTTGGGGTTGTTGCGAGCATATCCCTCTGGGGGTGGTTTTCTAGGTTTCTTAACTTGAATTGGGGGCTGGGTCGTCCCCTTCCCTGTATAGTACCCATGTTCTCTATGGTCCATCCCATAAGGCAGATAGTTCGGAGGATATGTTTGAAATGAGGGGAGGTTCCATGCGGACCCGTTGCAGTAGGGTGCTTGTCAAGGTATGAAAGTAGTCTGGGTGGACTATGTGGGTTGGTTAATTTGAGCGCCTGTGCAAAGTTAGTCCTTGCTGCTCTGGACCATTATTGTTGCGGGAGGTCTGGAGCAAGGATTTCCTTTATCCAGGTACCTAGGATGTGATTGGCATGGCTCTCAAAATCTATTAGTCCCATGCCTCCGCTTGAGCGTGGGACAAATAGTGTTTCCATCCGTATAGGAGGGTGAGAGCCAGGCCACAGCCAGCCCTGGGAAAGCGCGCGAATTGATGTTATAAAGGTAGGTGAGAAGGCTATCGCATGGGCCTGGTACCACAGTATTGAAAGGATGAGCGAGTTAGCAACTGTAACTCGTCCTGTTAGTTCTGGGGTTCTTCCCTTGAGGCAGGCGACGCGTTTGGATACCCGTTGTAACAGGTTACTTTCCATTGTCTCATTAGCATATCCTCCTGGTTCTAGCCAGATTCCAATGTGTCAGACAGGAGTGGTGATGGGAGGTGTTACAAAGGGTAAAATAATTGGGTTTTTTCTTCGAGTGTTGGTGTGAGGCTCTGATGTTGTGGCCCAATTGTTTGTGTATTTGCCTAAGAGGATGATTTCTGTCTTCCTATTGTTGAGCGATGCATTGCTCACCTTGGGGTGTTCCTCTAGAGTGTGTTCCAGCTGTCAGGCATCTTCATTGTTTGCTATACCTGCTACGCAGTCATCTGCAAAGGCCAGTATCTTGACTGTTGATTTTCCTTGTGCGGTTATCCCCATGAGACGTGAGTCAGTTACTCGGAGGAGCAGGTCAAAGCTGAAATTGTATAGCAGTGGGCTGAGGGGATCCCCTTGTTTGAGCCCTCTATGTGGTTTGATATTGTTTTTTAGGAATCCAAGGCCGCATACAGCCATGGTTGCAGATTCTGTTAGGAGCATCGCCCATTTTATGAATCTTGGTGGGAGTTTGAAGGCATGTAGACATTCTTTTAGGTATGGCCAGCTAACACGTTCATACGCCTTTTCCTGATCCATGAAGACCAGGGCACCAGTTGCTTTGGATTGGCAAATGTTTGCAACAGGGTGTATGTTGTTCCAGATTGAACGCCCTGGTATAAACCTAAACTGGTTGGGTGATAGGACGTCAGATGCAATTGCGCCTAATCTAGCTGCTAGAATTTTTGTTAGAATTTTTGTGTCAGTGTTGGAGAGTGCAATTGGGCGCCAGTTGGCCAGGTCCAACTTGTCACCCTTTTTATACAAGGTTATAACGTAGGATTCATGGCCTCCTGGTAATAGGCGTGTTTCCAACAAACTCTGGTTCATTGACGCCAATAGGAGGGAGGCGATTTGTTGAAAATATTTTTTGTAAAATTTGTAGGGTATCCCATCAGGCCCTGGGCATTTCCTACGTGGTGCATCGCGAATTGTTTCCCAAAGCTCCTCCCATGTGATAAGGAATAGTATATTGTAATTTGGTGGTGTACTTTGTATCTTGGCAGTTTGAATAAATTCTTTAATTTTTTGTGGATCTATTGGCATATCACGATATAATTTGGTGCAATAGCGGTGTACTTCTGCCTTGACCTCCTCAGGGTCAGTTGCCATGGTGCTGTTGGTCTTGCGGACCTGTGTGCATGTGGGCTGGTTTCTGCGGGAGTGGAATTGGCGGAAAAAGTATGTTGAACAGGTTTCGCCTTCCTTTATGAACTTACCTTTGTTCGATACTTTGATTCTGTGTTGGTGTTCAAAGATGAGATTGTTAAGTCAGGCTGAATTTTCTGCCCATTTACGTCCCCAATTAGGGCTATAGCCAGATCTCAGAGTATTTATTTCCAGGTGGTCTAGTTCTGCTAATGTACGCTTGATTGTGGCTGTGTCCGCGGTGTACTTGCGTGATGCAATATGTCAGGTTTTGTTGATTAAATCATTTTTGAATTTTCCCATGTTCCAATGGGATCCAAAGTGAATGGGACTGTGAATTCTGGGTTTGTAGCCTTGTTTTCAACCCAGTCAGATATCTCAGGCAATCTTATATTTTCTGGGTGAAGTTTTCCCCAAGGCGATACCTGTGTGTGGGATTGGGTTAGCGCTAACTGCACCATAACTAATTGGTGATCAGAAAAATTGATCTTTTTTGTTGTAAATTTGGAGATTCTTGAGTGGTGGGATTGTGGGATGAGGATGTGGTCAATACAACTCATCAATATGAGCAGTCCCTCACGTATGTTGGGTCTTGTCATATGGGGAAGGATTGGTTAATTGGGAGGAAGAGCATCCTGTAAGCCAAGAGATGCCTTCATTGTGCGATATTCAATGTGTCCAGGTGGGTATCCCCTGGGATTAGGCCATCGTTCTGTATTGGGGTTATCCCAGCAGTTGAAATCGCCTAACATGATGATATCTGGTGGGAGGGTGAGGGTAGAAATTTTTCAAAATTTTTTTTCTCTCAGTTGCAGTGCGCAGAGCGTAGATACATGCTAATGAAATTATTTCATCTTGGCATGTGATTGTTGCTACCAGGACTCAATCGTGCAAGTGTGATGATGAATTTGTAATTTAGAATTTTTTTGTTGTTTTGGACTATCACCCCACAGTGAGACGTCCATACTGATTGTGATGGTGCGACCCTGGTTGACCAGGATTCTTCTTCCCCTTGTAGGCAGTGGGTTTCTTGGATGGCCAAGATGTCTACAAGAGGTTTTTGCAGGAATGCCAGCTTTTTGGCTTGGGATGTATGAGCCCTGGCTCCCACAATATTTAACATCCCTATTGACACTGAGGTGCCCATGGCGCCTCAGGAGCGGTTGGGAGGACCCTCTGGTCCTATCCCACCGCGGCTCATTTTGGCCATGCTCCGCATCTGTACTCCAACTCTTTCACTGCCATTGTTGGTTCCCTTGATCTGACCCAATGATTTAAGGGAATTGCGGTTTTTTGCATTTGCGTCAACTTTTCCTGCACAGGTCTCATGTTGATTTGATGCGGGTTGTTGATTGGATTTTATATTTTTGAGGTTCAACTTTGTTGCATTGTGCACCGCACTTTTCACCCAAATTGCAGTTGCATTGTTCCTCAGTATATGCATGACTGATGACGCTTTGTGGCTCAGTCTGGTTACTGTGAAAATTTTCGACCTGGGCATATTGTTCTGTTTGGTTGGTTCACTGAATATCTGAAATATCCTCCTGAATTTGTCCGTGGTTAATGGCGGATTCCGCATGTGCCGCCGCTTCAGCCGCTGCTCTCTTGTGGGCTTTTTGTGCTGCTTTACTCTGTTTACTTGTATCTGGGTCCCCATGATGAAGTATAGTCCATCTTCACCCCAGCGGAATGGGTGGTGGCCATCAGTCATTTTGGCGAAGTTTTCATTATCTTCGTCCATAGCTTTTTCACAAAAATCATTTTCCATTAAGCCCTCTTTTACAGGGCATGCATGTTCCTTGTGGCCCAGTGAGCCACAGTGGTTGCAAATGGGTGGTGCGCGTTCCGGTGTAACTCAGAATGCAGCTGACTGGCCCCCATCTGCAAAGTGAAATTCTGCTGCGCAGGGAATTCTGGATAAATCCTCTTCCACTTCTTGGAAGGGGTTGATTACAGCAATAGCTTTGCCTGTGCACAGGTCGGGCATTAAGCGAAATCGCTGTAATTCAAGTTGTTGGATTTCTCCATAGGCCACAAGACCTTTGCGGAGCTCCTCCTCAATTACCTTATGAGGAAGGTTGGTGGGGAGCGAGTTAAAGGAGATGAACAAAGTTTTTGCTTTGTTTCATCTGGTGCGCGCGGTGTGCACAATTTTTTTGCCCTCAGGGAGGGCAATTTCCACACAGATTTTTGCTGCGGTATTGGCTTCATTGGCTGTTTCAAAACCAATATTGATCCAGCTGTGGCCCATGTTGTTGGTGGTTATGTACACCACTTGAGGGAAAAGTGAGGGCTGTGCCCCACTTGTTTTCTCCCACAGGGTTGGTGACTCATCCCCAAGGAAGAGTCTGATCCCATGTTCCACCTTTGACAAAGGTTGGTTGAATTACATGTATATGTATTGCGCGTGCTTTACACTAAATACCATAAACCCAGATGGTGTCTAAGTTTGCGATTTTTTTACAGCTTGAGTTCCTGGTCCCCCTCCAGGGCATTTCTTGCCCTTAGTTGCACCGTTAAGCGCACTGCTTGCCGCGACGCTCGCCCATGTTGTATTATTTTTGTTATTAAAGTCACCCATTTTTCCTGTGTGTGATTATCCAAATTTGCTAGTTTAAATCAAATCATAGTAACTAAAGTGATTGTTATGAGAAAGAAAAGCTTTTTATTACTAATCACTTTATTGATAGTACTTTTGATCTCAGGGTTATAGGACGTAGATAATACCCAATATGTTTATCAAGTTAATAGGCTTAGAGTAGCTTAGGATGTCAAATTAATCCCATTATTTGTTAAAATAAACTTAAAGCAGACAAGCCAAAAAATATTTTACAGAATAGACTTAGCTGTTGTTGTTAAGACCATGTCTTAAACAGCTTTGGTCTCCACTCATTAGTGAGCTGATCAATGGCCACGTTTAAATTTTTAACTTTCCCACAACTATTGGACAAGGGGCTACAATGTCAATAGTGACGGTGTTTCATGCAAAATTGAGTTTAAAAATTAATAGGAAGTGTCCTTCAATTAGATACTTAAGCTTGGCATTCCTGACGGCAGAAGAGTCTTGTGAATATCAAAAGATCTTTTTGTTACAATAATAATGGGATCTCAATTGTTCAAGAATTTTATTATATCGTCCATGTCCCTTGCCATATGGGCTGCACTTTCTAAAGTCAGTCCACTCAGTGAGCTTAGGAAACAAAAAAGGTTGTTTATTAATATCCTTGTACAGTTTTCCTGTTCTTCACAAAGACATTCTCCTATGCTTTTCAAGATACATTAACCTCTTCAGGTTCATTATTCTATTACATATTTACCAACTTTATCAAACAAATAATCGGCTAGTATGATTGTTAAGGCCAGTATAAATATGAGAGAGACCATGCACGTTTTGATGTTTAGATAGGGTGGTGTTGCATTCAAAGTCGTAGGATTGTAATTTTAAAGCTCATTGAGCCAGCAAACTTTCTGGATCATTCAGATTCAGAAATCTTCCAGGGAGGCATGGTTAGTTACCACAGTAGATGCACTCCGTGGATGTAAACCCAAAATGATCTACAAGCATAGATGGCCGTTAGACACTCATTCTTGGTAACAGTACAATTCCGCTTGTGTAACCTAGCGTCCAACTGCATTAAGCAACGGGATGGTATACTCCCTCAGAATCTATTTGAAACAAACCCCGCACTTATGGCAGTGAGAGAGGCTTTCATCTGAATAATAAACGGTATATCAAAGTTTGGGTACAAAAGTACTAGTGCTTTGGTGAGACAAAGACTTAGCTTGTTGTAGGCCCGCTGGCAGTTCCCCATCCACTCTAATTGCACCCCAATATTGATAAGGTTAGTAATGGTTCACCTAATTTTAATTATGCTCTCCACAAATTGGTGATAGTAACTGACCATCCCAAATTACCTGAATATTGCGCTTACTACATGACTTTGACACTTTTAATGGCCTCACATTAGATGGTTGGGGCAGTAAGCCTTGTTTATTAATGACAAACCTCAGATATTTAAGTTCAAAATGAATAGCTCTCTTACATGGCTTGATCTTTCAGATTGCCATGTCCATGCAGCGGAAAACTTCCTATAGGTGCTGCAAATGCTCCATAAACGTCATAAACCCCTTTATATCATCAAAATTACAACAACTACAGGAGTTTTTAAACCCCCTATGTGATATCCATAGCGTGCTGAAACAGCTCTGGGGCATCAAATAGCACTTGCAGCATAGTTTTGGTTGGTATAGACCGTGAGCAGTAATTAAAGTGCACTTATTTTTCTCTCTTTAGCACAATCATCCAATATCAAATATATAAATTCAAGGCGAATAGGAAACTTTGCGCTGCCCAAGAAGTCTAATGCATTCTCAATATGTGCCATGAGATAGGAATACTTTTTGTAATATTGTTGAGCTTTCAATAATCTATCATCACTAAATTCATTTTCTTTTTTTAGAACCAACATCTGAGAGGCTTAAGAACACATGGATGTCATTAAAACCCCTGCTACACAAGGTTTTTAATTTTATGTTTGACAACTATATCTGCTGCCCTAGAGCACCTAACAGGATAGATTCAAATATATGGATGATTAACATTTTTAATCTGGTGTAATACATCATGTGCCAACCCAAATCATAGTCGTCCTTAACAAATATCACATTATATCTCTCAGATAGCTCCAGTGCCTGGTGCTTCTCCTCTTCTACCAACACCGAGTGGCATTCATGAGGTACCTGGGAGAATACCAATTGGCACTCAATGCCGCCAAGCCCAAATTTATCAGAATTTTTTTTTTTAGTACTACCAAATTTATCAGAATTTCAATATAAAGTATAATTTAAATATCCTCAACGTGTAAAAACATGGCAAAAGCAACTACTTGATGTGCTTAATCTTAATTGCATAGGGGATACAAATTAACAAAAAGCACCTGGGTTTTGCCATTGTCAGGAGGTATAAACTCAGGCGTGGCGAAAGGTTCCAAGTAAATTAGCAAAAATAATGAATATATCTCACAGCATAATCCCTGAGAATTTTCAAAATTAAATCTATCTCCACTATAACTGAAGCCCGCCAGAATGGTTAGGCTATGATGAGCAATTTGCAAACTATCCATAAATTCCACAATCTGGTTAGGTAACCGCTGAGTATGATTATGGCCATTGATGACCAATTGGCATTATGCTACCCTTAAACGTAAGGTTAACAAAACTCTGACTTTTAAGCACCAGGGCCTCATCCTTTCAAGTATAAATAGTGAGGGGTCTTTCGAGTATTTCAAAGTATTCTCTTAAAATTGGCTTTAACCACATAAGTTCATATGAATGAGGTCTCAAAAGGAACTCATGCTTTCGATTTGGTAAGCTATGACAGAAGCAGATATCACCATTGATCCAAAAAGTAGTGGCAAGGTACTGTAAGCTCTTTCTGAGGTTGACATTTGAGGGCCAGCAGTACCTTAGACTTCCCAAAGATCTACTTCCAGAGCGATATTAAGTTTATTTAACAATATAATGGAAGCAATATTATTTTGTGCCCACTATCTATGATAGCTCTGATTTTGAGTTTATCTATAGTAATATCAATAGAGTACATAAAGTAAACAAGAATCAGTAGGATTTATTTGTATTAACATCCAAATTGTCCGCTTGGCTAAATAAATTTTAAATATTCACATAGTAAGGGCTTGATTCCTTCAACGCCTTAATAGGTGTAGCCACAGGACTCCGTAACTTGGAGTCTCATTATAGAGGACAGAAAGTCAAAATGTTCTAAATGCTGAACATAAGACTTTAAAACGACTTTCCCCACCTCTCAGCTTCACGTTCGTTCTGTTAGCAGCTGTAACTACTAGCATATCATCAACTATACTTTAGAAATGCTGAAGGCGGGCGTTCTCATCATCCTTTTTTAGCACTAGTGGTGCCCAACCCACAAAGGGGGAGCCGCCAAACATCTTTTTTTTGCAAATGAGGTAAATAAAGGGATTATTATGATAAAAAATTCCTAATATAGCCCCTAAGTTATCAGCCTAGGAAGCCATATTAGATGGTGAGAAAGCTTTGGAAACTTTTGTCTGGCACCCGCTTTAGCTGGCAGACCATGGCAGATAGCATAGGAGTTGAGGCATCAGCGAAATGTGGCATAAGGAGGTATAAAAGGGTTTTATCCATCATTAATAAGGCCTGTAGTGTCCATTGCCTCAATATATTGAGCAAGCTGATGCTCAGCAAAAGTAACGAGAGCTGGCACACAAGTATACAACTTTGTTCTCATCATCCTTTTGTTTCATGGAATGTAGTTTTAGGGGATTTCTTTTACTGAGCTTTTTAGAGAATGCGTACATAGGAAATAACAATTATATTACCATTCCATTTCCCAAATCATCACTATACGCAGGTTCACAGAATGGACCTGGGTATTAGAGCTCCAGTCAGGGAAAATTTAGCATATTGCCCCAGTTTTTTGCAAAGATGATAGGTGATCTGACTGATATCAGGTCTATCAGAATGGGGGGCTGTTGCAAGTGATACTGTAACTAGAAAATATTGGCACAGGAATAATTTCACTTAAAAGGTATATATGTATGAAGACAGTATACCTTAAAACAAATGTAAAGCTTGATAGAAAACAAGCATTTATTAAATATAATTTTTTTCCAAACCGCGTAGCCTTGTTGGGTACCTCTTACGCTGAAGACCTTGAAAGTATGTGTCACCGCATTCATCCCTTTCCATTACAAGGTCCTTACAGTTTTATACATTGGCCTCTAGTGAGTCAGCCTTCACTCCAGCTCCCAAATATTCTAGTTTCTCCTATTTATGGTCTTGGCATAACAGTTCCCTTGACTAACACCAAATTCAAAAAATGGGCTCAAAGCTGTAAACTAGCGGAGAGGTTAAAAAAATGAAAAGATGGGGAGTACTGGACTCTTTATTGAGTCAAAAGGCTTCAATATTACAGGGCGTGTGGTGATGTGGTGCTATAAGGACCTTTGTACCTTAGTACAATCAGGTCTAATTACTGCCTTCCAGATGACCGCCTGGTTAGCATCCTCATTGTTGTGAATCATCTTCGTGACTGCACTGGTGGGGGCCGCGCCTCTTGAGGTTCAAGAAGTGAAAATGGGATTCCTGAAGGCGTTTCTATTCATTCTCATGCTTGTTATACTTCCTGATCAAATCTAATATTGGTGCCTTTTAAGGTAAGGTTCTGTTTGCGCTAGCTTGAGAGTTGATCTATTGAGGATCAATTTTTAATAGGGATTTTGACTCGCTCATAATCATAAATCCTAACATATGGTTTGCTAATAGACTGTTAATATCGCTATTTAGACTTGACGATTGTGTCAGGAAATCAACCAGATGGTTTCCTCCCACTATGCTAAGAATAGGATTCAATGAGTGGTGGTATTGGTAGTCAAGTGATTGCATAGGAATACGTCAGATCTGGTTGCTTTGGGAAGCAATTTGGATAAAATTATATAGTTCAATTACTGGCGACTAGAAGCTGAGGATAATCAAAAGTAGGTATTTTATTAAGTTCCTGATGGTTGTCGTGAGATTGAATGCTAAAGGTTAATAATGAGAAATGAGATGTTATGGTGGCGATTCTACTGAGATTGCATTAAGATTATAGGTTTTAGATGTAGCTGCTTGATAGAGTTTTAGGCGCGATAGCAGCAAGATAGAGATAACAGTAGCAATGGAGAAAGAAAAGGGATTGCTTATAGTTAGTAAGCTACAGTGGACTCTGTAGCACAAAGTTGATAATGGGTGTAGATCCCTTATGTTTTGCAGTACAAAGGTGCTTTAAGAAAAAAAAATTGGGTTTTCAATTTCACTTAGCTTCTATTTCTTATATTTTATTATCTTTGCTTGGGAACGACAATCTCAATATCATCCTCCCGTTGTATCAGTGGGTCAAACCTCTATGCAACAAACTGTCAGAACTTACCTAATATTCTAAAAACTTGATAGATTTTCACTACAGGGGGCCCGCTGATTCAACTCTTTATCTCAAATACCTGTTACCATAACAAATTCCATTTTTTCCTTGACCTCATGGATTTTTACAACAAAATATAGTGGCGACACTATGGAATCTTCCAACGAGGACCAGCCCTGTTCACCGTGAACAAGTCAACTAAACTTGATGACCCTTATAGAGTTTCAGTTATTTGTTTGTCTGGACCTTTAGTCAGCACATCATGGATGCTCCACGTATGTCAACGCCACTCAGCTTCGCAGTATAATGGAGTTGCTCATTCAGGGTACTATCTCTATGGTGGGACCCCATAAGAACTTCATAAGTAAGTTTTTTAACCAGTATGATCTTCCAGTGATAAGAATTGTATATGTCCTATTTAGATGCGACGAAAAACAGCCTGATGCGCCATCTCAACTCTTATAGCCCTGTAGAATATCTGGTTGCGTATGTACAACCAGATATGGAGCATCTTCTGCAAGTCCTAGCTCAACACAACATTAAAATTAGAGACATAATGAAGTTTGCTTAAGTACAACAAATGATAATTGGTTGTTGTTGGAGGCCTCAAACATATATCTAAGGAGATGAGGGGTACTCTTATTCAAGTACATACCCATGTTACCAAAGCTTATGGTCAGATGGATCAACTTGTACCACATTTAAATCATGAGCTACCCAAAATTATGTCGAGCTGCTGAATTAGAGAGGATTCACGCTCAGCTAGATCAGGGATGTGACCACATTAGTAGGGAACGATGAACTTTTAATGCAGGGAATATATGAATGGGTGTCAAGTATTGACTCCAACATGGTTCACAGTAGGGACCTCGTTACTTTGTTGGAGCAGTGAATAATTAAGAAAGCCAACTCCCTCTCGATTGATCTTAGTCAAATTGAGAACTGAGTGTATCAACAACAGCGCCACTAAAATACAGGTTCTTTTATTTCTTTAGTTCTGCTGTTTATGGCCAGTTGTTAAAACAGATAGCTCACCTTGAGGGCTTTAACAGTGCCAATTGAGGATAACATGTGAACTTTCATGCGTGGAGTCAGTGGAATGTGCCAATATCTTGGCTAGTTTGAAAAGTATTTGAAAAACAAATGAGGAGCTCATTCAGGAGCGAGCTGCACTATTAAGTCAAAAAGGATGATACCTCTCATCTAGCTTGACAATGTCATCAGAATACCAGATATCAAGGAACTATCGAAAGATGTGATTTAGCATCTACAAACTCTTAAGAAAAAATGGCTTCTGAGAAGAAAATATGCTGAGATCTACAAAGAGTGGTCAATGAGCTTAGACAGGATGCCAAGGAAGGTAACTGTCAGTGTGGAACAGCTAAAGCAGAGCACATCGTGGAAGAGATGTTTGCAGACCAGGTGGGTGAAGGGAGTTGGGTTACGAATGGATTTGATTTGGGAGATGAGTTTATTACGGTTCTGAGAGTGAGCTACCCCCCTGTTGTTATCATTATTCCAGCCAAAGAGGCCATTGCTCCCCAAAAAGACTCCAAAGGCTGCTAGTTCTGTCCCCCGCCCTATCTATGCCCCCCATGTGGGGGTATATTCACTGGGCTGGATATGGGTCAGTGCACTCCCCAGATACGCAATATAGATATGACAAGAATGTGCGTGTTGAAAAGTTGCCTCCCATTTAATCAGTGAGGGAATATGCATGTGTTCTAGCGGTTTAAGTTTGCCATTGAAGGGGCTTTGGGTCGCCATAAGGCAATGTTGTCAATCTCCACTCTGGCTATTGAAAGCGCTGACCAGGTTATCAGGCAAATAGCTCCATGACCTACAAGGAGGTCAAGAATATGGTGCTCCCCCTTGTTTAGGGGGTAGAAAGGATGGTACAACGGAAAGCAGACTTTATGAATATCAGTCTTAATGAAACAAAATAACTTTGACATTTTCTGACCAGTTTACCGTGAGAGCACATGTCCTAGTAGGGGTGGTACACTGTCAGAGGAGGATGTTAGCATCGCTTTGAACACCACGGTGAAACCCCATCAGGAGTCTACAATACGATGGCTCTAGTTTTCCAGGGAGTTATCCCCTTACTAAGGATCATCAACTGCCTGCGGCAAGTAGCTTCCACATTTAACTCACTAAATGGGGACCAGAAACTGTCCGTGGTTACTGGGAGGTCAAGCTAAAAATGTCCAGCATCAGCCAACATATACTCCTCCATTGAACTTTCAGCCAAGTTAAAATTTTCCCCTTAATCAGCGACTAGCGTAGGATTATTTGAGGCCTCCCTGGCCATTTTTAATGCTTAGCCTTGTCCCCGCCCAGCTTACAACCCTTGGACCAGGTTCAGAACGTTCAACAACAAGATCTTTCTGGCATATTTTGCTTTAAATGCGGTCATTAAGAATTTATGCGGCGAGTGGCCCTTTAAAGAAAACAACCATGCGGTTCTTCCAGAGTTGTGCAAGCATGGAAAATAACAAGTGAAGTAAAGATGGGACGCTCTACTTCTGATGTGTCAAATATATTTGTCTCATATGATCATAAAGAGTCGCCCTATGTCAGTGAGCATGAATCCAACGTCAAAATTTTTTATTGACAAATAAACAACGATGTGAACATGGAAACCTGCTCTTAAGCAAGGAGGGCATCATAGAAGGGATCCGCAAGGGATTCAGAAACCATGCGCCTGCCAGGTCCTGGAGCATAGCTCAGCCAACGAACCCCAACTCCTCTCAGATGTGGCCTCATTGGAGGGCATGAACGTCGCCATTCCAGTGGAGCGGATTGTAAAGGAGTACCCAAGGTAGGGTCTAATATTATGCACTTTCTCAATAAGAAGAATAACTTAGACATTCATGTATTAAGATGTTATTCTTTTGTTTCCAAGTGTACTTATTGTGACAATATTGTGGAGAAGATAAAAATAAGTGCTATCATAGAAACTGGTGCCCCAGTTAACATAGTATTGACAAGGATGATAACTAAGCTGCCATGAAAACCTGACGTGGAGCATTGTGTGATATACGGGGCTGCAAGGGCAGAAAGTACCATTTTGGATGGAGCGTACAGTGCATTGCTCTTTGTTTTGGGCAGATCGCTGTCTCCACGCCAGAAAATTGTACTGCTTAATGACAATTACAACATGTTAATTGGTGCTACTTTCATGCGCCGTTTGGGGTCATGGTTAGTATGGTGGAAGAAACATTTGAGATCCTGGGTCAGCAGATCCCCGTCTAATTTACGTCAAATGGGGTACTGCGAGAATCCACCTAAGAACAAATCAACCTGGCATACTGTGATAGCGTAGTTACCATCCACTACCAATGTTAAAGCGGCGACCCAAGGTTTGTTTTATCAAAAATACGAGTAACAAATATTGTTAAATTTGACAAGTACTTCAATGATACCATCCAGACACCAAGCCATTGTGAGAATGGAGCTTGAGGTGGAAATACTTGAAGGGTTGTTCAGGGAAGTTCTTGGGCCCTGCCAACAATTATGTCTCGAACCTCATGTGGCTCTGGGAGTAATAGTATCTGGCCTGGGGAAATTAATATTATTTTTGTCACTCTGCAGAAGAAGCACCTTATGGTACAAATGCATCAGGTGGTGGCTTGTCTATACCTTACTCTTATTGACGAGGTCCATCAGATTCATGAATTTGTCTTACTGAATGAGCTTGGCATTGCCTCTCAGATTTGGCCAGAGTAATGGAAGTGGTTCTGTACGAAACTTTGATGGGGCTATATGAGGAGCAACAAGATTGGGTGATGGCATTGTTCCAAAAATATTGAGAGATTTTTGCATCACACAATCATGATCTGGGGTTGCTCTAGGTGTGGTTCATCGAGTAGACACTGGGGACCATCCCCCTATTCAGTCTCAGCCAATCTGTCGCTTGAGGGCTGTGGAAGAGGTAGTGTCTGACGAAATAGGGAAGTTACTGGAGCAGGGTATGCTCAGGTCATTTAAAAACCTTTGGGCCGCACCAGTGCTAAACGTTTAAAAGAAGGAAGGCACTAACTTGGTATTGATCTACTATTGAAAACTCAATAGCATCACAAAAAAGGATTTGTATATGCTACCCCTGTATTGATGATGCCTTAGATTGTCTGGGCAGTGCTTGCTATTTTCTGCTATGGACCTTATCTCAGGATGCTGGCAGATTAAGCTGCATGTGTTAGAACGAGAAAAGTGTGCTATGACTACCACCAAAGGGTTATTTCAGCCTACTCTGATGCCACAAGGTCTTTGTAAAGCCTCTTCATAGTTAAAAAGGCAATGGATACTATTCTGGGTGATCTCAAGCTGTCGTGTGTCCTTGTCAACCTTAAAGACATAAATGTATTTTCCCAAACGTTTTCAGAGCACCTAGATCACCTGGAGGAAGTGTTCCACCAGATCACGGAGGCTAACAATAAGATCAAGCCTCGCAGAAGTCATTTTTAAAGAGAAACTTGAATATGTTAGTTTGGTGACAGACGCCAGAGGTCTTCAACTGCAACTGGCTAAAGTAGAATCCATCCAGAAGATGACCCATATCCAGGTCAAACGAGACATCCAAGCTTTTGGGCATGGATGGTGTACTATCATAGGTTCAATCCAAATTTTAACTGCATTGGGACCCCACTCTTTAAGCTTTTGAAAAATTCACCTTTTGAGTAGAAATGTAATGTCAGAGTGCTTTTGACGCTCTTCAAATGGCGCTGCTTAGCATACCAGTGCTACAATATCTGAACATTGAGAAAGAGTTTATTGTGTAGACCGACGCTTCTCTTTCTGCTGTGGGAGAGGTCTTGTCACAACAGGACTACGATGGGGTGGAGCATTCTGTCGCATATTAAAGCTTAAGTTTGAACTGCAATGAGCGGAATTATACTGTTTTGAAATGGGAGAGCCTAGCAGTAATTTAAGCATACAAAATTTGGGTATAACTCCATGGAGTAAAGTCCAAAGCTATAATCAATCCTGCTTTGTTAAGCTGGTTACAAAATCTTTGAAAGCCTGAGGGCCGCCTCACATATTGGGCGCTCAAGCTACAAGTGTATGATTTCAAAATAAATCACCATCTGGGCACAAAAACTTCAGAGCGCAAGCTGTCTATTGCGCTTGCCAACTGTCACTATTATGGAGGATCTAGCTGACATAATGTCTAAGAAAATAGTGTTGTTTATGCTGACAAGTCACCACAAATCATTCAGGTGCTGGATGGAATGAAAGATACTCTCTTGATTACGACGAGTTGTTTAAAAAGATTTTTGTGGTCACAATGAGTTTCCTGAAGTCTTCTGCTTGACTGAGTATTCTTTTGGACGCCCACAAGGCGGTGGGGAATGGAGGACTGCGGAAAACGTTGATATTTCTGAAATCTTAATACTACTGGGAGAGAATATGCACTTCAATGTGCTGGAAACTGACACCTGTTGTCATTAATGCCAAGTGAAGAAGCCTTTCCATAAGAGAATACCTTGTCATCTGGTTAGTTAACGTTTTGCTTGGCATAAAGTTTCCATTAACGTTGTAAGACCCTTGAAATGGGCGCAAATCACTCCAAGTACATCCTGGTAGAGATGGATAATCTAGATCGGTTGGTGGAAGCGTGAGACATCTGCAATAGAGTTGATATAACTTCCAATAAGTTCATCATGGAGTGTGCCATTCAATAGTATGGATGCCCGCAGGCATACTCATGGAGATGGAACGAAATTCAACTCCCATGTCCTACCTAAGCTGAATGAGTTGATGGTAATCCGTGGGGTGCTAACTACTCCCTACCATCAAAAATCCAACAAGACCATTGAAGGGTTAATAGTGCCTTAGTAAACTCTCTCTCTCTCTCTCTCTCTATCTTTCAGAAGTTTGTGAGGGGTCGACTCTCTGGCTGTATTACCCTACTCTCTACTGCAGTTTTTGAATATAACAACAGCTATCACTTAGTGATGGGATGAAATCCATTTCAGTTACTTTATGGCAGACAAACAGCTATGCCTCTGTTACTTTACTTTTGTGTGGCGGATACAGGAGAAACAGACCCCAACGCTATCTGACAAATCTAAACATCTATGCTCATTAAACTTAAAACCATAGCTTACTTTACCATCTTGGCCTAAAAAGGTAGGGAATATGATTCCAATCAAGGGCAAAGTTGCGGACTGCTGCAGCTCATCATAGGAGAGCATGTTTTTACACGGTCAGTAAGGTTTTAAACGGCGAATAAGTTAATAAGCTTCTGGATCAGGCCTTTCAAGATAATAGAAAAACAGTCACTGACGCTTATACCATCAAGGACCCAACAAGTGGTCAGATTATCAACTGAGTGCATTCTAAGTTCCTCCAGGCCTATAACTAGTAAGAAAACCTCCTGGAAGGCCTATAAACCATAGGCGGAATAAAGAAGGATCCACTATTGAAATGAGATGAGGCTTCCCTTGGATAGGCTAACAGAAGATGAGACATCGGCGACGTATCAGAGGAATACTATCTGGTTAAGAGGATGGAAATGTCAGAAAAATTAATCAGATGGTTTCCAAATGCTATGACAAATACTAGGATTTATTGAGTGCCAGTTTTGGTAGCTGATTGATCACATAGGAAATTTCAGATCTGGTTGCCTTGGGAAGCAGTTCAGACAAAATTAGTAAATTCATTTATTGACGACTGAAGCTGAGGATAATTAATAGTAAGTATATTATTTGAGTTCCTGATGGTTGTTGGTAAGTCAAAAGCTAAAGGTTAAGGATGTGAAATGAAATAATATGGTGGCGATTCTGCTAAGATTGCACTGAGCAAATAGGCTGTGAGTGTAGTTGATTGGTAGAGTTGTAGGCGTGACAAAAGCAAGATAGAAATAACATTAACAATGGAGAAAAGAAAGGGGTCGCTTTTAGTTTATAAGCTATAGTAGACTCAGTAGTGTGAAGTTGATAACGGTTGTAGATCCCTTGTGTTTTGCAAATAAAATTGCTTTTAGGAATAAAATTGGTTTCCCAGAAGCGCTTGGCTTCTATTTCTAATAATACACTATCTTTGCTCAGGGAATGAATAACTTCATATTGGCCTCCCATTGTATCAGTGGTCTAACCTCTATGCAACAAACCGCCAGATCTTAACTAATCTACCAGAAATTTGACAAGTTGTTTGTCCAACTTCAGTAACTTATTTGTAGTTGTTTATCCAACATAGGCACATATTGATAATTGTATGACCAACGTCAGGCACATGCTTATGGTATTGATTGGCAAGGATATTGGGACATATTTAAATGAATCATCTGGTCCCCCCATTGATGGGAATGTAACTTGTTTGGTATCTTGACATTTAGTTGACAAGCAGATAAAGATCATTCCACCAGAAGTCAGGATCGTATGGTGAATTGATGAATGCTTGGATGGGCCAGAAAATTATAGCAAAAATCTAATTGTGAGCTTCTGTGTTCTTAATTTGTCAAGGGATATAGATAGCGGGACAAGAGTAACAATGAAGTCTGTAGACACTGTATTTAGCAGGGTGGGTGAAGGGACAGGATACGTAGAAGCTAATATTGAACATGTTTATCTTCCAAAATCCAGCAAGGAGCCAGAACCACTGTGATGACAAAGACTTGCTGAATTATATCGATAAAATTTTAGAAAAAGGAATATAATTAAAAATATATAAGCTTAAAGTGATACTTATTAAATGAAGGTCAGGATATTAATAGGATATTAGGGTTTGTTGCACACGGGAAGTTCCTTAGTAGACCAACAATAGGTATCTCCTTAACCTTCAGGAAGAGGCGCGTGAAGACGTCTTCCTTTGTGTCATGGCAGATTTTATAGAGTTGATAAGAAGGCTTATTTGCCACCTTGGTTTTAACTGCATCTTGATCTCTTCATCTTCCATCATATGATTTAAGGCTTATGCCATTGGTAAGTCAGGGTCAGGAATTAGATCATTGGTAAGTTAAATTTATCAAACCTGAATTTATTCAATTTGTCTTCATCCAAAGAATGAGTTCTGAAAATACCCTTGAGATCCAGTCAGGGGGTACAAAAGTTCTGAGAAATCACCTTATATACTCAATATATGAATGTGTCTTTATTAACGCTGACAACATGATATATTGACCCAAGTTTATAGAAGACTTTATATGGGCTAGACCAAGACGTCTCAGTTTTCTGGTTCTTCCTCTGGAAGAATGGTGATAGAAAATTACTAATTCCCCAGGTTGGTACACCAGTAATAGAGCTTAGTTGTAAATTGCTCTTTCCCATCTCCTTAATCATGGTATGCACAAAAACATCCATGGTCATGGACTGCAATTTAATAATCACATCCTTTAAGGCGTGCAGAGTAATCCCAATAAGTTTTAAGAGTTTTTGAAATCAGCAAGGAAATGTAAACCTGCAGATAAGAGGGGTTTTCTGTCAGAAAGCTCCATAAAGGCAATATTTTATCACCCTGTAATAGATGACTCAATAGTCAAGTAGGACACCTGTAACAATTGTTTCCATTGTAGGAGGTTAGTAGAAGCGATTTTATTCAGTATCAAGATAAAAGTGCAGTTATCCCTTTACACAGTCCCATTAGTGGAGGGGTTTTAGGGGTGCTGCAAAAGCATGCCGATTATCAAATAAAGGAGTTATTATTGAATCATCTCTGAGGTGAAATTTAGGCTGTTTTCTTATAGATGCACCCTTAAACTACCATGGTAAGCGAAGAGTTGCTGTACAAAAATAATTTCAGTTTCTCAGGCAGTGGCTGTAGAAAGGGATACAGCTTTTTTCCATTTGGTAAGTCTTATAAAATTGGATGGTATTGTTAATATCTGCCGTATTGTTTGTACAGGTCAAACCCACTGAGCAACAGACAGACGATGTGGAGATCATTGGTCCTTTGGAGACACTTAAAAAATATACTAAAAATAGGAGCAATTGCCCTAATCGACTCTTTTATTTATTATGATACATGCAGCGACCTTTTGCTGTTCCTCTCTCTTTTCTCCTAAAAACCTACTTCTCTCAATCGCCTATCTCACTTATATACAGCGGCTTCAGACAATACTGCTCTCATAGCTTAGACTATTCTATTCCGCCAATTCTCCTTGATTGTTGCTTGTTATTCTCTAATTCTCTATCACCCTAATTGTAGGCGATTTACTTCATATTTGTCAAATGTCGACATCACCTTATCACCTTACTTAGAGGCAATCCAATAATAACTTGTTATATCCCAATATTGCCTCATCTCAAGGCACGAAAATAATTTTAACTGATATCATGTTCAGCAGATTCTTCCCAATCCGCCCTAGATGTCCTACAATTATCATCCAGTCTATCAGAATCATGACATTAACCCCTCCTTAACTGGATGGCAAGGCTCCTATTGTTTGTATGGTTGGAGGAACTTTGCATGCACTCAATTAATGATCCAATCACTTGTGAGGTCCTTGATGGTATATGCGTCAACCCCAGTTTTATAACTTTAAATGGACCAATCCAAATGCTGGCCAGCTTGTGTTTCTGCCCAAACCCATGTTGGTCATGGAAGAGAATCATTTCACCTTTCTTGAACTGCGCAACCCGCTATGATGTACCCGTTTAGAGGCCTGATTCCTGATCTTCTTGGCTAAGAGGAAGGAATATGCCTCGGTTTTCAATTTGATCAGAGTGTTTGCAAGGTTAACCAAATAGCGTTGGGGTTCCATTCCACTGGTGTCTTCTACACATGAATTTAGTAATGCCAGAAGAGCCGTGTGTCAGCCATATAGTAGTTGGAAGGGAATCTTCCCCATGGCGGAATGGTAACTAATGGTATAGGCGAACATAGCTGTGGAAAGGAGAGAGCTCCAATCAGAAGGTCGATTCATTACTAATTTTTGTAGTATGTCACTAGAGTCCCATTCAACCGTTTGACCATTCCAAAATATTTGGAGTGGTATGGGGTCATCAGAACCCCGCGGATTCCCATAAGCTCGTTCAGTTTGAGAAGGATGTGTGAGGTGTAGTTGGTTCCGTTATCAATGAGAATAAACTGAGGGCAGCTGTGTCACTGAATAATGCATTCCATGATTAACTTAGCCACTGTAACTGCCCCCAAGTCTTGTATCACCTCTCTTTGACCCACCGGGTCAAGTGGTTGATAGCCACAAGAATGTACTTACACCAGTTGGCTCCCGTTGGCAAGGGACCAACGACATCAAGGGAAACCGTGTGCCAAGCCTAATGTGGTTTCACTACCCGTATGAAGTCTTACAGTGGAATGGCTTTACTTTGCACTGATGGCAACAAGAAATAGTTTTAAGCACATCAGAGCTCATACTTTCCCAAGAGTACTGGGGTGCAACAACTCCATTGTCTTACACACCCCAATATGTCTGAATGCCTTGTGGGCACTCATAATGATTCTTGGCCATGCTGATGGTCATGGAAAATTCACCATAGAATCGCCGATCCACTTGTACAGTTCCCCATTCCATTGAAAGGTATCTGTTCACATCTCATCTAATGCTTTGGTCACTTGAGGTGGCTCGTCATCATATTTTCTGCTGAGCATCTTATCATACATCATGTTGCTGAGGTCTGTTGTCATAGCAACAGTCAGCAATCGAGATAAACAGTCAGCGTTCTGATG
Organism: Massospora cicadina; assembly: GCA_022478985.1. Lineage (NCBI taxonomy): Eukaryota > Fungi > Entomophthoromycota > Entomophthoromycetes > Entomophthorales > Entomophthoraceae > Massospora > Massospora cicadina. The sequence continues at coordinate 45,552 of JAKSZP010006760.1, forward strand.
CTTTACTCCTGGGAGATGAAGAATCTTGAAGTCATAAGCCTGCAGCTTAAGAGCCCATTGAACCAAATGCCTCAGGCTCTTTGTGGTTCTGCAACCAGCGTAATGGTGCGTGATCTGTTATGACTTTAAACTTTACCTCATGAAAATAGACTCTGAATTGTTTATATGCATAGATCACTGCTAAGCACTCCTGATCAGTCACAGTATAATTACGCTCATGGCAGTTAAGACTTCAACTACAGTATGCTACAGGATGTTCCTCGCCCCCATATTTTTTCTGAGAAAGTACTGCCCCAGCAGTGGAAAGGGACACATCCATCTGAACAATAAACTCCTTAATCAAAGTTCAGATAATGTAACACCGGTGCACTGGTCAACACTGTACGAAGTGTATTATAAGAGTACTGATGACGTTCCATCCATTCAAACACAACATCCTTTTTTTACAACTTGTATAGTGGCCCCCTAATTCATCTAAAATTAGGGATAAAGCGCCACTAGTAACTGACCTTTCCCAAAAATACCTGTATGTCATGTTTACTATTAGGTGTAGTCATTTAGCTGATGGCCTCCACCTTAGCCAGCTGTGGTTTTAGCCCTTTAGAGTCTACCACGAACCCCAGGTATTCCAGCTGATCTTTAAGAAATTACATTTCTGAGGCTTAATTTTAATGTTCACCTCAACCAGCTGGTGGAATACTGCTTCTAAGTGATTGAGATGCTCCAAAAAGGTTTGAGAGAAAACGTTAATATAGTTGAGGTATACAAGGACGCATGAAAGTTTCAAGTCCTAAGAATAGTGTCCATGGCTCGCTGAAACGTAGTTGGGGCGCTGCATAGCCCTTGCGGCACCTGCGTTAGTTGAAAAAGGCCTTTGGAGGTAATTACAGCGCATTTTTCCTGTTCCGCCATGGATAACTCAATTTTCTAGTAACCTGATATCGAGTCTATTGCTGAAAAATAATGGGCTCCACCTAACCAATCTTAAGCATTGTCAATCCTTGGCAAGTGGTACAAATCCTTTTTTGTAATACTGTTCAGCTTCTGGTAGTCTATTACTACATGGTTGGTGCCGTTCTTCTTTCTAAAATAAGAATGGGCAAAGCCCACAGACCCTTGGACGGTTTAAGCATCCCTTGCTCCAGCAACTTATCAATTTTATTGAGACAACGTCTTCCGCTGATCATGATTAGTGGATTGGCTGAGACCTTATAGGGGGATGATCTCCTGTGTCTACTCGATGGACCACCCCCTGAGCACACCCTAAGTTATGATCATCGACAGCAAAAATCCCCTTGTACTTCTTAAATAAAGCTACTGCTTAATCTTTATGCTCTTCCAATAGTCCTATTAAATTACCCCGCAGTAACACTATTAGTACGCCAGCTGGTGCCTCGACTGACAGCCCAAATTTATCCAACGACCTGAAATATTGAACCTGAAGGACCTCTTCTATCAGAATCAATTGTAAATACACTCCTATTTGGTGTTGGCGGATTTTCATTGGTTCGCTCTATAGGTTTGCTAACAAAACCTTAATCAATCCATGTCTTGAAGTATAATCCCTGGAGCCACATGTGGCTCAAAAAGCGTTTGATGATAGAGCCCAATGACTTCCCCATATAGCCCAATAGGAACTTCCTTCCCTAACTCGGTGTTCACTAAGACTTGATGTCCAGAAGGAATAGATATGGGCCCTCCAGCTCGAAGAGGTATCCCTTGATATTCATATATCTGCTGGGGAAGGGGCCAAGTCTTGCGCTTTAGATGGTGATAGAAAAATGGCATCACCCCGTCACTATATGAAAGGTTGATATGACTCATATGCACTGGATCCTTTGGGACTCCGCTAGAGGTGAAGTAAATTGGGATCCTCTGGCCCAGAATGGCAAGGGTCTCTTCCATCATATTAATGACATCCCCAAAAATGTCGCAGGAAAGAGGTTCCAATTAACAGGTTGTAGTTTTCATTTGGTAGCACAATCGCCGGAGCTACAATGACAATGGGCCTGAAGCGCAGAGGCAGTGCACTGTAAGCCCACTCATAGACGGTGCTTTCTTCTCCAGAAGTTTCATACACCATTTGATGGTCCACATCAGGTTTTAACGTCAACTTCGCCATCAATATAGTGAAAGCTATGTTGACTGGAGCACCAGTATCTATTATAGCGCAAACTCTATTTTTTGCTACAAAAATATTACCATATGTACACTCAGAATAAGAAGAGTATCTACTGTTTCATACGTGGACATTTATGGGATCTCTTTTTCAAAAAAACTCAAGATCCCCTCACCAACTTGGGGGTATTCTTTGGCAAATGGTGTCTACCAGAAGGGCGACGTTTACTCCTTTCAGAGTTGGCACATCCATGGCAGAATCAAGCTTTTCTGAGGAAGCTGGATCAAGCATTTAACAAGATTAAAGCTTCAGTTGTTCTGGGGACTCTTCTTCTGCCGCTGCCTTGGCTTGAGCTCATGTCACTACGTTTACTCCCCCAACTGGCTGCTGGTATAAAATTCCATTATTGTAATGAGGGACTTCCACAGGATAGACTACTATTGATTCAGGGCTGTTCTGGGTTGGAATCATGGAGATAGAGGGTCCCATCTCTACTCCGCTCCATCTTTTCCATGATAGTATTGATCTCAGTTTACGTAGTTCACACGGCGGTTATGGCAGAATTTTGCCAAATGATTAGGGCAGCTGCATTCATAGCCGTCAACCCCATAAGAGATGAATCCTGGATTATCCTAAGACGTCCAGATTGGAAAGTTTGGGGTCATTTGGCGTAACCAGGCCCAGTTCAGTAAGATGATTGTTGAAGTATGGCGTAACTAGGTCCTTGTCAGTAGCTGGGTTGATGACAGTTTTCATGACCAGCCCATTGATGCTGATCGAGCTGTTGAATATAATTCGGCTGAGGACAAGGTACAGAGTTATAGTAAGGCCGAGGATTGCTAAATGGAGCCAGAGTCAGACGAGAGTATTCTCCTAAATAAGAGGGCACAGTAGAGGAGGTAGTCTTTTATTCCATATTCAGCAATAGGAAGTTAGGGGATATGCGACACAAAAATTGTACAATCTTGAGCAAAGGTATATCATCATCCAGAGGCGGCGAAATGGCATTGTGAAGCTCTCAGTATGGCTTCACTGTGGAGGTCATGGCGATGCACACATCAGCTTCTTCTAAGTACCCTGCCCCAATCAGCATGTGTGCTTCCAATGTGAATCAATCAGCCAATTCCAGGAGAGATTGTTTCAGCAGAATCTGATCATTAAGAATTCTGCTTTCTGCTGTGACATCTTTGAGGTACCCCCAAACAGGCAAAGTACGGTATCCTTCACATCCTTATGGGTGACAGAGCTACTTGGGAGGTAACAGGTGACTTGATTGACACTTCCAACATCTAAGGTGGATATCAACAACTTAGCCTTCTGTCTATCAGATGCACCTTCCACTGCAAATTCAAACCATTTGAAAAAACCATGGATGTTCCCATATCAATCAAATTGAGGTAGAATTCAATATTAACCTCCTCATTTTGCTCACGCTTTTTTGGCCCATAATGAGGAAAAGGTCAGGATCTGAAAGCATTATCCTGATGAGAAGCTGAACCTGCAGAAGTTGGGATGTCTGCCGCTTCAGGGGTAGCGTGACCTTCTGCCATGGGTGGTAACACCATTACCTTAGGGAATTGGCACTCCAACTAATAGTCATATCCCTTACTACCATCCTGGGTGTAGTAGCTCCAACCAGCGTCATATTCTTCCTCATATGATGCCCCTTCTTGATGGTCATCCTCATCCCAGTGAGAAAACCGAGAGGCGCTGGTCAATTTTTGCTCTGTGTAATGCAGCCGTTTGGTAGTATCATCCAACCAGTTGGCGAGTTCCTTGTTTTGTTGTCCCAAAATTTGCATTTGGCTAAACGTGCTATCAAGCTAGTGCATGACAGCACTCCGTTCTTGGAGGAGTTTATCCTGTTTTTTGAGCACCGCATCTAATGTAAGTTTGAGTTCCTCATACCTGGCTGGTGAAGTGTTTCACGAATGTTCCCCAGCAACACAGGCTGTGAAAGACATAGCTGGCGACTGGAGTTTCGTAGTACTTGGTGGTTGATCAATGGGCCCCCTGCAGTGAGCAACACTGTTATAAAATTGGACGGTATCATTAAGATCTGCCATATTAATCATACAGGTCAAGCCCACTGAGCAACAGACATATGATGTGGGGATCGTTGGTCCTTTGGACACACTTGAAAATATACTAAAATAGGAGCAATTGCCCTAATCGACTCTTTTCTTTATTATAATAAATATAGCGACCTTTTGCTGCTACTCTCTCTTTTCTCCTAAAAACCTACTTTCCTCAATCGCCCATCTCACTTAAATACAGTGGCTCAAGACAATACCACTCTCATAGCTTGGGCTATTCTATTCCACCAATTCTCCTCAATTTTGGCTTGTTATTTTCTAATTATCTATCGCCATAATTGTAGGTGATTTACTTTGTATTTAAGTTATGTCAACATCGCCTTATTGCCTTATCAGATTTTACTTAGAGGTGATCCAGTAATAACCCATTATATCCCAATATCGCCTTGTCTTGAGGTACTTAGATAATTGTAACTGATATCATGTTTGGAGGATTCTTTAAGATCCGCCCCAGATGTCCCACAATTATCACCCAGTCATATTGGAATCATGACAGTAAGGTGATCCATGACCAAAATTATATATACTGATGATCAATGATACCTGTGGGCAAAAGACCTATTATTTCAATGCCTGCCATGTGAAAGAGGGCTGAAGGAGCAACTAATAGATGTTGGAACCTTGGGTTTAGCCTACCATGCTGGCAAAAAGTACTACAGGCATCCAAAACACCTTGGATTAAGTTGAGCATTCCTTCCAAGAAATTTTAAATTTCAGCCATTGTTAAGTTTTTGCACTGCACCATGCTAGTAATAGTATATCCTTCCATAACACCCTAATACAATCAGAGGGACAGAATAAGTGAGACACTTTTTTCTACTTATAGAGCATATCATTTGTCATTTAAGTTTCAACATTTCATCATTAAAAACTCTGTATTTCAGTAGGTTCTAGTTATCATTAATCAGAATGACAAATGAGGCCATATAAGCAGTCATACTTGGTGGATAACCCTGTCAAGACTGGCAAACGCAAGAGGCCATCAGCGTTTTGGTGCATGGCGCCAGGTCTATGAACAATAAAAAATCATAGTTTTGTAATTATAAAGCCCACCAGGATGATTGGCTGGCAGGATCATGCATATGTTGTAACTAGCGAAGGGAAGTGCAATTGGTTATTACATTAAAGTGCATCCCAATTAAAAAAGATCAAAAATGCATAATGGCTAAGATTACCACTAATCACTCGCGCTCTGTGACACTATATCTTTATTTGGCTTTAGAAAAGAATCTTGATAAAGTATTAGATGTGGTGGTCTAATTGGTAATTGTTCTGAGCCAGAATGGAACCAATTGCAACATCACTGGCATCAGTAAAAAGCAGAAAAGGCTTATAATATTTTAAGATGTATAAGCACAAGGATTTAGTTAATGGCAACCATAAGGAATCTTGGGATTGTTGTTGTGATAATTTCTTAGTGGAAATACACTTTTTTTGTAACATGTAGACCAAGGGCTCCACGAGCTCTGAAAAATGAGGGGTAAATCAGAAGTAATAACCTACCTTCTCCCAAAGAACCTGGACTTACCTTAGACTTCTTGGAGGGGACATCCTATGTATGTCCAAAACTTTATCTAAAAGTGATTTGATACTTTGTTGGTTACCTTATGCCCTAAAAACTCCAATTTGCGCTAAAAATAGTGCAAATTGAGGGATCAAATTTAAGGAGGCTGACCTTAATTGGTTGAATACTTGGCGTAAGTGGTAGAGATTGGAGCCAAAAGTTTGGGAGATGACATTAATATTATCTAAAAATTTACAGGACAGAAATTTTCAGGTCTTTATTATATGGTCAATAGCTCACTGGAACGTAGCAGGGGCTTTTCACAGCCCCTGCAATATTTGAGTTGGTTCAAACAGTCCATCTTTAGTTATGAGGGAGCACCTCTCTCGCCCTCATGGGCAAGGTCTATTTGCCAGTACCTTTGGTTAGATCCACAGCGACAAGAACTGCAAGCCAGCCAGCATTCAAAGGTAATTGTCAATCATGGGTAAGGAATAGCTGTTCTTTTTGGTGATTGCATTCAGTTTGTGCTAATCCATCACCAAACAATGTGTTTCATCTTTCTTTTACCACTAACAGCAGAGGCAAATCCCAAGAGCTTTTTGAGCTTATAGTAGACTGTCCTTTTAAAAGTTAATTGATTTTGATAGTTACTTGGGCTTATTCCACTTTGATTTTATCAATGACTAGTCAATGTTGGCAAGGCATCTCCAGTGTCTATCTGATGAGTCATATCAATCATTTTTTTACAATTGTAAAACCTAAAAGAAATAAAATATTAAAAATTTGGCCAAGCTCTACTCAGATGCCACTTGTGGATTTTTGGTGAGGTCTAAGCTGATTTTAAGTTTAATAGTGGATTTATTAGGAGGATCCTAGAGTCCAAAAACTCAATGATTACCAAATTTATGTATGCTATGTAATGCACCAGGCAACATGCAAACATAAGCTATAGAGTACTTTTTTCCCTATGACACGAGAGGTTGAAGTCATATTACCTAGAAGAACCAAGCTGGTACTAAATATGCCAGATCTAGGATGATGAGGCAGGGTAGTGTTTCCTTGATAGACGGAATTCCAACCCTAAGATCTTCTAGTATATGTTTATGGGAGATGTATACTTGAGTGCGGATATCTACTTTAACTTGCACATGAGCTTGACTCCAGCTTATGATGGAGCATATAATGACATAACTTGCCAAGCTTTAGAGGAGTGAGGATGCAATTTTTCATGAGGTCCAATTACATGGTACTCAACTTGATAGGGGGTTCAGTAATCATCCATAAGGAAATTGTTTTATTAGGATTTTCCTTCTTGGTTGTGGAATTTGGAAGATAAGCGGTACCTGATGTCCAAGTATAGATAGATAGTAAACAGATAGGTTAACAATCTTAGATTGCTCATGCAGAACTTGCGTCCCTAATGATAAGTCGTGGTTCAGATTCTCAAAAACCACAGTAAGGGACTTTAAATTAAGCTCTTCAAAAACACATGGGTAAGTTCCTCTAATCACCCAAGTAACCTGGTGCAATGGGGGCCCTCCATTACATACTCAATATTATGTTGGAGATTGACTTAACTTTATACAAACTGACCAGTTTGGAATATATAACTTTCATTGGATATCATGAGTCAATAATAGCTTGAGCTTAAAGTTTCTACACTCAAGCTTCCACCTTGATGACTAAGTCTCCAAACTGCGGTTGTAGGGTAAAGAAAGATTTGGGGGACACAGAGGTAAAAAAGTTATTCAAATTATTGTCTTTATCTTCAGTAAACATATCAATGGTACTGCTAGAAAACGGGGAGCATAATTAATAACCTGAGAAAATATAGTCGAGGCATAGGGTGGTTATCACATGAAGAGCCTCTCACTTCATGTTAACGAGGTTTTTCCCTCATTATTAGAGATTCTCTTGAAGCATTATTCAGCTGTATGCCAGCGTCTTCCACAAGAAATTACATTGTATATTCTTCTTAATAGCTCTTTTTTTCTAAAATATCTCTGAACTAAGGGCTTCAGTTAGGAGAGAAGCTGGGTTTGGAGGCCCTCTGTAATATACTGGCAGGGATTTTGGCATGAGCCTCTTCAATGTCTAGAAAGCTCGTGAAGTGTCTCTTAACAGTGTCAATATGTTACTGCAAGTTATGTAGAGATGCCAAGGTGAAGATGTTAGCAGCAATGGCGTCATCTAGAGAAATATGGTCACAGGCAACTAGGCCTGTGCCTCATAGTAAAATTGATAGCAACTTAGCTGATGATTCTTCAAGTTTGATTGAATACCCATAAAAAGGCCTGCTTCTGTGAAGAAAGAGTCTGATCACTTCTGAATTCCTCTTTAGACTATTTTCGTGGCTCCAAGTTTGAATATTCTTCAGGTAAGGGACTTTGATTTCTTGGGCGATTTAACTTGAGCAGGTTGGCAGATATTTAACTTTCTTCAATCAGTAGCCTCTTCCATGCCACTTTACTAGACATATAGGAATTAAGTGATAATTCTGCACCAGAGATGTACTTTTCCTTAAACAAACGCTTAAAGCAAGCAGAAACAGGCGTAAATACAATTTTAATCCTGGTTGGTGCAAGAGTAGCTGAAAACGAGGACTTAGTATCATTATATCCAGGGGTCACATCTGATCAAGCTGAGCTCTTAAATCATTGACATTATTATGTATATCTGCTTACTGAGCCATTACAGTGGTAGCGGTGACCTTTTGGGTACGTTTCTCTTTAAGAACTCGCATTTTAGCTTCTGGGCTTCTATGATGGTCTTAATGTAGATTTATTCCGCCTTAATGACCTCAACTTGACTGGTAAGTTAAATAAACTGGATATTAATCTGGGCCAATTGTTCACCATGAAATTGGGAGAAACTACTGACATTGATGATCCCGTTGTCTAAGGCTTCAAAGGTATAATTGGTGACAGGAATAAAGTCTACAATATACAACTCAACTGTGAGCAAGACTCACAACCTGGAATTTGAGTTGAGAGACTTGATTCAAGATATTATATAATTGTGATCAAGAAGTGATATCTTTGGATTCTGCCATGGTAGTTCCAAGAGGACCAGGGGGAAGGTGTTATGAATTTGACTGATAATAAATGGATTGGGCTCCCAATCAGGGTGCGTGAGCACCCAGTGGAAAGCCCAGAATGCCATAGGCACAGTGGTCCAAGCAACTTGTAAGAGTGGAGTTCTATTGGGGACGTGAGGAAAGAAAAGTTCAATAATGTACCATAGGTTCAAGGCAAACCAGATGGTTGCAATGGGGACAACCGTGAGTCTTGCAGGGTCCCCAAGGGCGGGAGAGGCATGGAGGACAATAACTTTACAGGTTTTGTTGTTGCTGGCCTTTGGGTTTGAACAAGTAAGCTTGTGCGCCAATGAGGGGTGGCACAAGGGCCGCCATGCGCTCAGTGGTGAGAGTAGAGCGGGGATGGAAAGCATGAGGATTGTTGTGGAAAGCTCCCACTGATGGTGTGCTCCAGGCCCCACAGCTGGACTGGACCCTGAGCGGATGGACCAGGTAGTGGTCTACCTCTGCGGGTGGCAGAGAAGAGGTGCCTGGTGCTGCTCCAACAGAAGAACGGTTTCAAAAAACCCATCAGCAGAATGGATGGGAGGTTTCACATAAAATGGATGTGCATTAACAAACAATGTAGTGGGTTTGTCGTCAGGGGCAAGCTGGTTTATTGAATTTGCAATATGCCACTGCATATCTGGGTTAAGTGACCGGATAATCCAGCCAGCAAACATTGGGGTAAGGATTTGGATGGCAGCGCACTTTGCCAGATTGATCTGCGAATTTTTTAAATAAAATTTAAAGTGGACGGAGGCCATAATAAGCTGAATGGGGTATTTGTGGTTTAATAAGCGCAAATCATGATATAAGAGAATAAACTGACAACTACCCCTGGGCAGGGCAGCTGCCTTAAGTATTTTGTGAATTGCATATGGGAGGTATTATGGGATTGCCCATTTGGGGTTCAGAGATGAAATTTGGTTGGCCGGTGGGGAGGGGGATGGGGGATGTCAAAATCCTGACAAAAATCGAAAAAAAACCTCTGCAAACTTTTCTGCATTTTTGGGACTAAAACAGGTCAATGGTGTTGATCTGGGCATTGATCTTTCAAGTTGGGCAGTTCACATTATTCAGATTTCCAGGATTCATCCTGGGAGGCTGGGGACACTGGGATAAGTTGTTCAAGACCTGGTCCAAACTCTCAATTGGGCTTTTTACACAATACAGACTTCTTGGATCTGTCCCAGGGAGTTGAAGCAACTGGTCCAACTCATTTGGTGCATAGTTTGAAATCGAAATTTTGCCCCAACCTGATTTCCGGTGCCAGCCAGACTGTATTGGCTCCCTCAGGCCGGAATTTGCAGACTGGGCTCCGATGTTGATGCAGCTATTCCTAAAATTTGACATAGTTTTCCTGGGAGTGGGGGTCCCAGGGGTCTGCTTATGGCCCCTGGCATGCGCAAACTCTCTGCAGACCCCCTCTATTAAACTTACAGGGTTGAGGAGGGGGGAAAGGGTAGGAATGGGTTACCTTGAGGGATGAGCGGTCACCCATTACTTGTCTACCATGTGAGATAAGTTGCTTAACTGTGACAGGGGGTCCACTTTGGCCTTTGGGCCTCATTTTGTCTGGAAGTGGTGTTGCTCCCTTATCCAGTTGCAGGGGTTGGTCTCCATGACTTACACTACCCTTTCCTTTTTCAACAGGGAAGAATCCCGCACCTGGGGCATGGACTAAGGCATAATTTCTGTCCCTCTCTGGAAGCTTTATGGACAGGATGGCTGCAATATTCTGGGGGGATGGGGGGCTGAGGGTTAGAAATATGGAATTCCTCTATCAGTTCCTTGAAGTTTGCACAATCATGTGCACTCAACCGGCTGTTTTCATATGAGGTGTAGCCTTTCTAGGAAACCAGGTATTGAACAGATCGGTGAGACCTCCAGGAAGCCAGGATAGCCTCCACCTCCACTTCCTGGGAGTCCCCAACAACATTTGGCTCCAGAGAGATAGGCCTTTCCCCTTGAAGGGGGTTAGGAAGGAGGTATGGAAGACATTATACTGCTTCCAATGCACAGGCAGTTTCAAACGGTAGGCACCATCGCCTAAATCATTTTCAACCACAGAGGGTCCTGAGCATTTGGCTGCTAGCTTTTGGGTAGGTGCTTTCAGGGGGAGGTTGTAGGTGTCAAACATAACAAGGGAGCCAACTTCAATCTCATGTCCGGTGAGGCGCTTCATATCAGCAAACTTCTTGTAGTCCTCGATGGACTTTGTCAAATGTTCACAGACTAGGTTGTGTGTCTTACAGAGTGAGTTTATGCAGTCCTCGGCTGCAGGAACTGCTGAGGAGAGCTGGTTACCAATTTGGAAGGAGGAGTTGTACCCAGAGTGGCCTCAAAGGGGGAGAAATTGGTTGAGGAATGGAGGGAACTATTGTATGCAAACTGTGCATGGGGCAGATCCTTGGCCCGGGTGTCTTGCAAGGCCATTAAATAACAGCGCAGGTACTGCTATAGTACCTGGTTCACCTAGCCTGCCAATTAGACTGGGGGTGGTAGGTGGTGGATCTGCAGGGCTTGATGATGAAGAGGGTTATCAACTCTTCACAGAACCGGGAAGTGGACTGGGCCCCCTGTCACTCACTATCTCTATGGGGAGACCAAACATGGTAAAGACATGATTGACTTACAAACTTGCAGTCTTTACCGCAGTAATAGATGAGAGGAAGGGGATAAAGAGTGTAACCTTGGTAAATCGGTCTACAACTACCATGATAGCATCTGAGATACAGGAGAGTGGGAGCTCTATAATGAAATCCACTGAGGTTGAGGTCCATGGGCCCTCAGCCTGCTTCAGAGTGTGTAACAACCCCTTCTTCCCATAATAATCAGATTTCGCTTAGGTGCAGGTGACACAACAGGAGATCCAGGTGGGAATGTCCTTTGAGGACCCAGGCCAGTTGTAGGTTCTCTTAATGAGATCCACACACTTCTTGCTGCCAGGGTGCCTAACTGTCTGGGGACATGATACTCTTCAATAACATGACTATGTAGGGAGGGGGACCCAAACTTAATCACAAAACCAAATTGTTACACCCCACAAAGATTATAGAGCTTTTTTCCAACTCATTGACTCTAAGTCAGTATAAAGCTCTACTATTTCTGGGCAACAGGTTTGGGAGGCAAGGATGCGGAGGAGGAGTGGGATGTCCAAGGCCAGGTCAGCGAAAGCTACTGTAGGGGGGGGGGGGGCAAGGAGAGGATTTGGGAGGGAGGTAATACAGTAGTGAGATCTAGTAGGTCCTCCCAACCATCGGGTGACAGGGAGGGATTTCAGCTGAGCATGCCTAGAAAAACGTTAGGGGGCCCTTTATGAATTCATACTTGAAATGAAACCTGCATAGGTCTTGGTAGGTGTGAGTTTTTCTAGTGCCCCAGCTTCTAGAGTTTGCGATAGTAGAGTAAGGCCTTATGATCCGTTTGAACAGTGATCTCATGCTGGGCACCTTGCAGGAGGTATCTTCAGTAGGCGAGTAACCACGCCACTGCCGCTAATTCCTTATTGTATCTTAGCCATGCTTGCTCAGTTGAGGTGAACTTGTGGAAGTAATAGGGCCACAAGTTGTTCGACTCTTTCATGATCCTGTAGCAGAACTTCGCCCACTGTGTAAGTCTCTGGGAGTGTCCTTTGGCTCTCAATTGAGCTATCTTTCCATTCCCAAGTAAGAAAACACCGAAGAGGATGGCAGTACCCCTCATCACCTAAGGCGATCTCGCCCATGTAGTTGACGAGCGATGGGTGACAGCCCATCCACTTTGGATCCCACCCCCAATTTCCTCACTCACCTTGGCAGAACTGTTGCGGGGAATCAGTGAAATCTGTGCCAAGATTATTGAACTGAAATCAGTTGGATCTAATTTTGGCAGCAATTGGGCTGATGGCTGAAATTCGAATGGTTGTAAAAGTATGAAGAATGAAATATCAGCTGGATCACCCAATGGTTCCAATTTGACCCCAAAATTAGCAGAACAAATATTGGGCGCCATCACCTAGAGTTTGAAACCCTCCAATAGTAATTCAAACATTGCGCCCAAAGGCCTCTATCAACAAAACAAATGGTTAATCAACTGAGCACAGGTGGGTTGGCCATCCCAAACCTGTTCCCAACCAAATGGTCACATCCCTATAGTGGATGGCCTTGGGGGATTCCCGTCGCTCTTAAGGCCAAACACCATCATGCTAGCTGTCAGAAATGTAATTGACCCCTGGTCCAGATGTTTGAGGTCGAACTGACAGAGACTCGGCCCTCCGCCGAATTTTATGATGATGTTTCCCAAAGAATAAACCCCCCTCTACCATCCAATTCGCCAGTTAGGCCAAATTTTTGGATCCCAACCACGTTTTCACCAATCGATCACTATATAATCAGTTGCAAGGCACTGAGAAGATTGTTGGTCAATTTTACTTACTTTATTTCCCAAATAAAAATTCTGTTAAAAAACCCCAAATTTTTATCTCCCTCCTTTCAACCACATTCCATATGGTGTTTGCCTGGTGGTCCGCCGCCCCGCACTCTGGGTGGGCCATACCAATTCTCTTGATTACCATGATTCCATCTATCGCCAATTGGACTTGACAAGTTTAAAATTTTGGCTCTACGACCCGGTTCTCATGACCTTTTGGCAGCAATATACAGTGATTTTATGGCCCTATGTTCGCCAACTACAATAGAAAATCCACCTCTTTTTTACTCCCAACGAAATGGTCTTAACAACCAAGAATCTCGCAGAAACTATCCCAGTAGTTTCCACCCCTGTTAGCAGAGCTCCTGGGTCCAAAATCTATTCAGTGTGGTTTGCTGTTGGGATACTCCTAACCCTGACGTCCCGCCACCATTTTGTGGTATCCTATTTTCTCAGCTCCATATCAAGTCATACGGTTGGCAATGCCTCTGGCTTTCTGGCTTGCTTTCTGGATGCTTACACACCCTGACTGGCAGGCCGGTCTAAACTTCTTCTGCTGTTTCCATGACACACTGCCATTGATGAGGCATCTTAGGCTACTATAAAGGTCGAGAGGTGTCAGCATGACGCAGGACTTGGGCTGTGAGGAAAACCTCCTTGATAGACTCAAAGGCCTTCTGGCATTCAGGAGACCACTTGAAAGGGGCATTCTTCCCTTTGATGTGATGAAAGGGTGCTGCCAGTTGGGCATGAGCTGGGGAGAATTTTTCAATAAGGTGACAGTAATAAGGAAGCTGCAAAGTTGCTTTTGCGTATTTGGGGTGGGACATTACTGGATAGCCTCAAGCTTAAAGGGGGGAAGCATAGCCATCCTACAAGACAAGATTGACCAAGAAGGTTACCTCATCCCTGAAGAATTCACACTTTGAAGGTTTCACGAAGAGTCCCACCTTATTAAGGGTTGCCACCACTGCTTCTAAGTCGTTAGCATGTTGTTCCATGGTGGGGGAATGGATCAGAATATCTTTAATCTAGGCAACGGCACATGAGAAGCGCAAGTCTCTCAGCACATCATCAATGATGTGCTGGAAGGTGGCTAGGAAAAAATTTAGTACAAAGGGCATTGCCCTAGATTGGAAGAGGCCTTGGCGGGTGCGAATACCCATAATTCACGCCTGCCCCCTTGCTACCCTTACCTGATTGAAGGCATTCAATTAGGTCCAACTTCAAGAAGACGCGGGACTTAGCAATAGCCTGGGCGATGGTTTTCTCCAAGGGCAGGGGATATGGATCAAGGATGGTAATGTTGTTGAGGTGGCATAGTTGACACAAGGATGCAGGGAGCCATCATATTTTCTAGCGAAAACTATGAGGGAGGCTACGGGGGAAGTTTTATTAATGAGCAACCCCTTCTCTAACATCTCGTCTAGCCAAATCCTCAAAGACTTGTCCTCTTCCAAGTAGGGATAGAGGGGGAAGTTTGTTTTGACTAGGTCGACCATCAGCTGGAATAATAGATCATATTCGGAGTGTAGGGGAAGCTTAGATTCCAGCGACATATTGAAGATAGCCTTATAGGGCGCTAGGAAGGAAGTGAAGTCCAAAGAGAGGTCTATTGGAGGAGGGTCAAGAGTTGAGATGGAGCCAAGAGATGTGCTTAGGGGAAGGGTTTCTAGCAGGGAAAACTCCACTCAGCTGAGGATTCATGAATAATAAAGAGTTACTCATATGGCTAATACGGACCTTCTGGTTGCGCCACCAGCCCACCCCCAGAATTAAAGGTTAGAGAAAATCCTGTACATATGATAAGTGGTCACAAAACCCAAAATCATGAACGGAGAAAAGTAAGGGGTGTTGGATGCAGTAGGACTTCATGGGCTCCGTTGAGGCGCCCAGGTTTGATGAAGCTTATTCTGTCGCTAGGTTCAGAGAGCGTGCCACACTCTAATCAATAAAGTTTCCCGCCTCTCCCATGTCAAGGAGGGCTTGTACAGTAATTTCACCATCTCTAAGGGAAAGGAAACAGGAAACAGAAAGTAGGATTGACCTTATTTATTGGGAAGAGCAAGAGAGAGGGCAGCAGAGGAGGGGGCATGACCCACCATCAAAAAAGATTGCTCTGGAGGCTCTGGGCTGGTTTGTTCCTGAGATAATATCGTTGCTTCCTCTTTGTCCCAAATGGGGAGGCGGGGGTTGATGCATACACGCTCCACCCTATCCAGGGGGAGTCAGGGTCAACCAGGGGGACACTAGCGTTAAGAAGAGCTGAGTATGAGGACTTGGGGCCCAACAGGCCACCTTCCTGATCAGGGATGGGGGAGAGGGGTGTTACAGGCAGGGGTTCCCCCATAAGGGAGATACCTAAGGTGGGCACAGAGAAGGGGGCAAAGGGAAGCAAGCCTGGTGGGACACTTCCCTTGACTGAAAACACTGGCAGAGAGATGGGAAGGGTGGTACGTGGTACCTCAAGACTGCAACAGCACATGCGGGGACATGGAAGGGCTTGTCCCCAATAATGAAAGCCACAGAGATTGCAATTTCTAAGGACCCTGGGAGATGGTCTCAGGATGCATGAGCTGCTACAGTGGAGTCAAAGGCATCACGGAAGGCAGAGATGGCAATTTTAGAAGGAATTAGCACAGTGGATCCAGGACCAAAAGGCTTTGATCAGGGAGGGTAGGTCTGTAGCTGACTTTTCCAATGTAAAGAGACAGAGAAGGCGCGCTGGTCTTGACTCAGGGGCCTGGACCAGTGAAGTGACCAGCGCAAGCAGATGGGTGGATTGCTAGACTTGGCAGCATAGAGGATCACACTCCTGACCCAGTGACGGACATCCCCTTCCAGGGCGTCAAGGAGAGCCACACTCTGCTGGGCATCCGAGTGGAGCAGGGATTTCCTGCCATCAACAGTAAAGTGCACCTGAAAACCACCAGGACACCCTAAGACTTGGTCGGCCACCTCATCATAAGGGATAGGGGGACCATCATCCCTATCATGTTAACTGATGAGGTGACACTCATTGCCAGGGCTCAGCAGGGTGGGGACCAGTTTAACAAAGCCTGTCAGAAAGCTCTGATGATCGAGGCAGCTGACTAGCAGGATAGGACCAGGTTTCAAAGGGAGAGCACATTTAGAGTAAGTGCATAGGCCAATGCTTCGCCAGTGCCATTGAGGAGGGTGGAGAAGGCTGAGATTACAGGTCAGTTCATTATGTCATGGGTTTGGCTGATAAGAATTAGACTGTGCTCCCAATAAGATTGCATGAGCGCCCAGTGGAAAGCCCAGAATGACACTAGCACAGTAGTCCAAGCAACTTGTAAGAGTGGAGTTCTATTGGGGATGTAAGGAAGGCCAAAGTTCAATAATCTACTAAAGGCCCCCAAGGCAAACCAGATGGTTGCAATGGGGCCAACCGCGAGTCTTGTAGGGGCAACTCCCAAGGGTGGGGGAGGCAGGGATGATGATGACTCCTCCAGGGTTCATAATTGCTGGCCTTTAGGTTCAAAAGAGTAAGCTTTTTCACCAACAAGGGGCGGCACAAGGGTTGCCACACGATCAATGGTGAGAGTAGAGGGGGGATGGAAATCTTGAAGAGCTTTGGGGCCTAGCTCCCCCTGAACAGGTGCTCCAGGCCCCATGGTCAGCCTAGACCCCAGCGGATGTACCAGATAGGGGTCCCGCCTCTGTGGGTGGTGGAGCAGAGGTGCCCTGGTGCTGCTCCAACAGAAGAACTGTTTCAGAAAACCCAGAAACAGAAAGTACAGGAGGGTTTGCATTATAGGGACATGCAATAACAAATGAGACAGCAGGTTTGTTGTCAGGGCGATCTGGTTTATTGTAACTTTGATCTGCTGCTAATGGCAAGGTCAAGTGAATTATAATCTAGTCACCAAACATCTGGATAAGGATTT
Source organism: Massospora cicadina (assembly GCA_022478985.1). Lineage (NCBI taxonomy): Eukaryota > Fungi > Entomophthoromycota > Entomophthoromycetes > Entomophthorales > Entomophthoraceae > Massospora > Massospora cicadina. The sequence goes on from JAKSZP010006760.1 coordinate 62,674, forward strand.
GGGCTGCATCACGCTTCACCAGACAAGTTTGTGAAATTATTTTATAATGTAAAGTGGATGGAGGCCGCGATAAGCTGAGCGGGGTATTTGTGGGTTATTGAGTGCAAAATTGTGAGAAGATAAGAGAATGAACTGACAAAAATACCTAGGCAGGGCAATTGCCTTAAGTATTGGGTGAATCGCATAGGGGAGGTAATATGGGATTGCTGTTTGGGGTCTGGCAATGGGATTTGTTTAGCTGGTGGGGAGGGGGTGGGGGATGTTCAAAATCTTGGCAAAAAGTGAAAAAAACCTTTGCAAATGTTTTTGTATTTTTGGGACTAAACCAGGTCAATGATGCTGATTCAGACCAAAATCATATGAGTTGGCCTGTTCACATGATTTAGATTACTAAAATTCATCCTGGGAGACTGGAGCTGCTGTTCTGAATTATTCTTGACCTGGTCCAAAAGCTTATTTATGCTGTTTGCGTGAACCAAGCTTCCCAGTTCTGTCACAGAGAGTTGGGGCAACTGGTCTGAGTCGTTTAGTGCATGGTTTGAAATCCAACTTGTTCCCCGACCTGATTTCTAGTGCCAGAAAGTCTGGACTGGCTCCCCAGCCATATTTTTAGAACAGGCTCCAATGTTGGTGCAAGATATTTCTTTAAAATTTTGACATAGTTTTCCTGGAGAGTGGGGGTTCCATTGGCCTGCCCATGGCCCAAGCATGCTAAATCTCTCTGAAAACCCCCTCTTTTAACCTTTCAGGGTTAAGGAGGGGGTAGGGGTGGGAACGGGTCATTCTTGGGGGGAAGAGCGATCATCTAGTGCTCATCTACCATGTGCACCAAGTTACTCAACTGCGACAGGGGGTCCACTTGAGCCTTTGGGCCTCTTTCTGTCTGGATTGGGTGTAGCTCCCAATCCAGTTGCAGGGGCTGGTCTCCGGGACTTACAGAAGGAGGCCTTCACTCTTGACAGCTAGGAGGTCCTTCCATCCTAGGTGGCCTTGAAGGGATGAAGCTCCTAGGTGGCTCAGGTGCTCCAGGGGGACTAATATCTTTTAGAGACCTAAGGGGCCGGTTAATCCTGGAGGCCTTATAGGTCCACTATCCCCAAGAGCCTCATGAATCACAGTGGGTCTCTTTGGTCTGGGAGACCTTGATAGCCAAGGGGTGCTTCAGGACCAACAGGGCTCTGCACTCTGGAAAGAGCAGCCTTAAGGCTCTTTTAAGTTTCGCAAAACATCATCCCCACTGTTCTTTGAGGCTGAAAATATGGTCCAAGAGTAATTTAATAGCCTATCTGACCTGAAGGTAAGCTTAAATATGGCCACGTCAATTTGGGTTGTGAGTTGATTCTGTAAGTATGTGAAGGCTCCTTTATCCATTAAGGCATCTGACATTGCACTAAAATTTTAAGTGTTGATTTTGACAATAGCATTTTGTTCTCTTGGATGAAGCAAGAGGCAGGTTGATAAAAATCATAAGTGGATTAATAAAATAAATATAATCAGATCTAAATTTTGCAGTGCTTCTTGGTTGTGTGGCTATTAAATTTGCATAATGCAATAAATGGACAGGTGGATGAACCTTAGAAGGTATTGATCCATTTTGGATCTCACTTAAGTATGTGTAAACTAGGAGGTAAGCATAGTTCTCTCATGTGGAGAATATGGCTGATGCTCAAACCCTACTGGAACGCCCATCAGGCACAATGATACCATTGTGCAGTTGTACAATTGGGCTGAGGTTAAAAACTCTTAGTCAATATTGCTTGGTCTACAAGAGACACTTTACCTCTGTATTCAGCATATAAATTCAAGAGTAGCTGGTACAGGGATGCCTACTTCAAATCAAGCATTAGTGAATTAACTAAAGAATGCTTCTAACACACTCTCTTGAGGGTTTACTTATTTTGGATCAATATAATCTTACTTTTATGTCCTCATTCTTTAATGGCAACTTGTAAGACCTGAGAGGATACACCACTTTATTATCAGAACTGTAGATAGCAGGGTTCAGAAAAGGAACAGGCTTTGAAGCTGCTTGGATCCAGAAGTAGTCATCTTCAATAATATACAGCAAGGGCCAGAACTATAAGGATGACTAAGACCTGCTGTTTAACCTAAATAAAGTCATAAAAGGAAGCTTATTAAAAATATATAAGCGTAAAATTATAACACATTTATTTGAAGGATGGAAAAGTATTGGATGATAGGATTTGTTGCGCATAGGACGTTCATTGGTGGATCAACAATTGTGATTTCCTTTACCTTCAGGAAGAAGCGCATGATGAGATGTCTCCTTTGTGTCATGGTAGACTTTACAGAGTTGATAGGAAAGCTTTTTTGTCACCTTAGTTTTATTTGCATCTGGATCTCTTCTTATTCCATCAGATATTTTAGGGGGTGATGCCTTTATTAAGTTTGGGTCAGGACTTAAATCATTGGTAGGGGAAGGAGATATGAGTTTGAACTTATTCAATTCACCTTTGTCTGAGATGAGAGTTTTGATAAGGTCTATATATAATTAGGATATTATGGCTGTGGTTGATATTCTATGTTTGGTTATACCATAATATCAACTTTCCCCCGCTTGACAAACATGAGGGGACTGACATATTGTATATGGCCAACAGTATGATTCTTAATTAGTGGGGCTGGCATCTTTGTGCCCTGCTAGAAACGCTTTAGGATTTGGTCTTGTACTCAGCTGATATTATGTCCTTTTGTGGGGTCTTTGAGGATATTCCTTAAGTCGAAGTCTTCCATAGGATCTCAAATGGACTTTTCTAGATGTGATCAACCTAACTTGTCCTAACAGACCCATGGTTATTGTAGTAGAGCACTCAATCCCAACAATGAGACAGGGCAAAGGGTAGAAATTAATGTTGTTGTGCTCTCTAAATCATAAAAAAAACCAGCGTGTTAGATTAAGCCTTGGTTTGGTCTGAATTAACGTTTGGGAGGTGATTTTTAAGTAAATATTGGGGTCACTATTTATGTGTGAGCACAGGAGTGTAGGATTGTGGGTAGTGCGGGCTGACGCCCATACAGGATTTGAAATAGTGAACTTTCCTTGGAGGAGTGAAATGAAAAACTATATGAAAAAATGGCATAAGGCAGGAGGAGGTTCTAATTAAGCGGTATTCTTGACACCAACCTTTTTAAGGTGGCAAATAAAGCAGTTGACCTGTTCTACCAAATCATTGGTTTTGAGATTATAGGCGTTGACAGGACCTCAAGGACCCCCTATAAATTCTTTAAGTTTTGCTATTACCTGGGAAGTGAATTTAGTACCATTGTCTGTCAGAAGGAATTAGAGGAATCGTGTTTATAAAAGTTTTTCTCAAAATAAACTTGGCGGTCAAAGTGGCCCCCAGATCTCTGATTGGTTTGGATTCACCCATTTCATAAGGTGATTGACGGGCTCCACAATATATTCAAATTGATCCGTTAGCATTTAGTGGCCACATGATGTTGCTCAACATGGTGTGGAAAACATTTTTGGCCTAACTAATTGAAACAAAGGCTCTTTGATATGGCGCTTCTTCTGGGCACCCCCTAAAGCAGCCAATGGCCTTGTGGATATTAAATTTCATAAGTTTCTAGTATTACTGTCATTTAGTTGTTTGTACATCATTTTTATCTTCCATGGCCTTTAACTTTGCGAGCTCTGATGATCAGTTAGCATGCTTAGTTGGTCATGATACTTTTCTTTCTCGTTGCAAAAAATTATTGCAACCAATTTGATTCAAGACTTGTAAGTTTGAAAATCCCTACATGGAGATAAGTAAGCACCCAATGTTGATAAAAGTTTGGCAAGCCTGTTAAAGGGCACAATGTCAGTTTTTGCACCATCCAAAGTAAGAAAATGCCCTGGCTACACAAGTGGTCAAGGCGTAAAAAACAGGAGGTGAGTATCTCGCCAGAGATTTTACCTTGGCTGTCAAAATACAACCAATACATTAAACCTCTTCATTCCCAGCTCCAGTCATCTGTGGAGCATGGGATTCGATTTTTGTTAAATTTTAATGGTGCTTTAGTAGAAGTTCTGTAGTTATGTGCACAAACACAATCCAGCCATAGTGTGCATCACACTTCATTCTATAACCCAGGGTTGGTTAGACTCAGGGTTTGAAACCGTGCAAGCAGCGGAAAAATGCTGCACAGGTGCGCGTGGTAGTAATTTTCTGGATGGTCAACGGGTGGTCAAAACAAAGCAAACACATTGGACAAAATCTAAACTAGTTTTTTGTCTTTTTTTACTCCCCACAACATCAAGATGTGCATAACTAGAATGCTATCTCTCAGCTGGAATAAAAAGTTACAGGAAATTAAAGTTTTTTGAAATGCAGCGCTTTATGCTTATGCTGGGGCTTAGCATGAGCATTAAAATTTTAGTGGTCACACCATCCACAGTCATTGTGGAAGACTAACTCAAATCTCACACACTGCAGTTATCAGTAAGAGAAGGACTCCCGCCTGTTCCACATTACAGTGGATAGAGAACCCCCTATCTAAACCTATTGTCATGATTTTGGCCATAAAGCACACACCAGCCCTTCCAGAGAGGACATCACTTAGCAAGAAATTCACTCAGATGCAATGGGAAGCGTTAACTCCCAATACAAACCCATCATTGACTACAATGCCGCTTTCCCATGGGAGTGCAGAGGTGTTATATTCAGGTTGAAACCTGTGTACCACAAGAGCTCAAAAGACCAAACAGGCCCACAGAAAAGCAACCAAGGCAGCGGCTTTAGTAGTGTCTTTGATACCTCCTGCCCAGACCCAAACTGACATTAAGTCATTTGCAGACAAAGCGTCTTGAAATTTGCTCACCAATCAAAAGGGCATTTAATCTACAGACCAGGTGTTTGAGTCAGACTCATTCACACAAAGTTACTACACATTAGTAAAAAATTCTCCCTACTCAACCCTCCCCAAGTTTTTGTTGACCTCCAATGGTTTCCCACAGGAGCACCTCAATACAAAAAGTCGACCTAATAAAAACACCAAATTTGAAACTAAACCAGAGCAAAGGAAACCATGAAGGACATCTACAAGGTGCCACAAACTCGTTTACAAAAAGCAGAGCCTGAGAAAGTAGCGCAGGAAGGGCTAGGGGGCCCTTCCCATTGCACCTATGGTGCAATGGGGGTCTCCTTCATTATAGAAACGTTGAACATCACTGGACTCAAGGCATCGCCATCTTGGGCTAGAAAACTGAGTTTTTTAAAATGTTATTTACCTGTGGACATCCTGGAAATTCAAAATCCCACTGTCCACATGATGCTGAGGACACATGAAAAATCATGCTTTTCTTTCCCCTTTCTTTTTGGTCTCCACAATGTGAGGTGCTTATACATGCGACCCATAGTTTTTTATATCTATCTCAAAATTTGTATCTTAGTAGTCATGTGCTGATCATGTCCTTTTCAAGGGATGATGAAGTACACGCTATTTTTTGATTTTATGCCCCAACTTGATCACAGGCTCACTGGGAGTTCCTCTCAGCTGTAACTTCCCTCTTACTTCCACTTGATCCCTTTGTGGTGGGCGACATTAATTGCTTGGAATATTCAGCCACCAACCATTGTACTTCAACGCCTACACCCCACAAGGGCACATCAAATTCTGCATTATAAAAGCCACATTTAGTCTTTTTAATACCCTTTCCAAGCATGAATTATTGCTTCACAACATGTCTTACCCCCATGTGCACAATGGTCAGCTGAGGCCCATGTCCTGCATTGACCTCATTCTTGCCCTATTGTGTAATGAACGGAATTAATCCGTTTGTTGCATTTCAATTTAGGTTCAGATTTTCTGAATCTGAGTCAATTTCATTCAAAAAGATTTTTGGTGTTTGTTGGTGTTGGCGCTACAGTTCTTCGGACTGGCGCCAGGGTTTGCAGTGGCTCAAAGCTGGAATATTTGGAAAGAATGCAGAGGAGGAAACAGGAAAATGGTTAGAATACTAAATAATTGATCAAACTAAAAGGCTTCGATTTTTATAGGGTGCATTGGGACTCAGTGCCTTTGGGATCATTGGGGCCTCATCCATTCAAGATCTTTACTGATATTCCAGAATGTCCTCCTCGTGGGCATCCTTAATGGGTAGCGTTGCTCACCTGACTGAATGGGTGGAAACGCTGTCCCACGTGACTCAGGAATAGGGGAGGATCTTAAAACAGATTTAGCTCAGGAAGGTTCAATGACTGATTTGGGATGGCCTGATTTGGAAGAAGGGAATTCAATTCAATTTTTATCTCAAATTCTGACAATGCCTCCCTCAAGATCTTGTCAGAGGGGGCTAAATGGCTGTAGGAACTGACCATGCACCCAATTTACTACAGTCCCTTGATTGATGTCAGCAATGGAGTACTCGGACTTCAACTTATGTATGACTTTGTAGGGTCCAGACTAAAGTACATCAAGCTTATTCTGTTGGCCTCCATGTCAATGATAATAAAAGAGAATGAGGCCACCTAATTGAAATTCTGGTAGGGAGGGTCGTCTGAGATTTGATCAGAATGTCTCTCTTCCAGTGTTGGTGATAATGCCTTGAGTGGCTTGGGCTTGGAGCTGGAAAATTTCATCAGCTAGTGCCCTCATAGTTAAATCGGAGCTCTCAGGGGTGGAGGCTTCAAGCAGGGGCTGGACGCTACTGGGTAGCCGAGGTGCCCGCCCATATAGGGCTTTAAATGGGGACATCTTGATGACACGGTGGTAGCTTACCCTGTAGGCAAGCAAGGCGCTTGGTAGATAATTGTCTCAATGGGCAGGATCTGAGGCGGCCAAATTTCATAGGATAGAAACAAGAGTTCTGCTAGTGCGTTCTACCGCCCCATTAGTGGACAGGTGGTAGGGGGAAGCGAAACTCTGAATGGTGTTGAAAGACGAAGTTAGTTCTTGTACTACCTGGGAGGTGAAGTTCAACCCATTAGCCAAAATTAAGGTCTGGGGGCACCCATGCTGGATGAAAATGGAGCGAACAAGAAAAAGAGTGGTAGCCTTAGTGGTGGCCGCAGGGACTGAGATCACCTTGACCCACCTAGTTAAGTGGTCGATAGCTAGGATAATATACTTGTGACCATGCAGCCCCGTGTAAGGGGACCCACCACGTCAATACTAATGACATTGAAGGGTTTGGTCAGGGCAATGACTGAGTGCTGATATCAAGGTTGGCTCAGTCTTGGGATCAGCAGGTCATACAAGCTTTTCAAAACCTCTTGGATGGTTTCTACCATTTGGTCCCAAAAGCATCATGCCTTCAAACATTCATGAGTCTTCTTAACCGCCCCTTGTCCCACAGTAGAATGGCCCTCCAGGATGACATTGGTTCGAGAGGAGGGTCAGATACAGGGAAGCCACTTCTTGTTGACTTTCTTGTAGAGAGGCTCATCCTTGATTTGAGTGTCTTGAGCCATTTGGCGGAGTTCATCCTGAACCTCGGGAGTTTCTAATTCCCATTGTTCAGGCTGTCCTATCAGGTCATAGAGCCGATCTTCCTCAGGGGCCAAAACTGCTAATACTGGCATCCTGGAGAGGCTGGCAGCATTCTGGTGTATTGTGCCTGCACGGTGGACGATGGTGAAATTGTAGCTTTGCAATCGTAGGGCCCACCTGGCTAGCCAACCATTAGGGGTCTTTCATTTGTTGAAGCCACTGGTGGGAAGAGTGGTCTGTAATAATAGTAAAATGAGTACTATAGAGTTAAGGTCAAAAATGTTTGATGGCTAAAAGGATGGCTAGCCATCCCCTCTTGGTGACGCTGTAGTTCCGCTCAGCCTTACTTAGCATCTTACTAAAATAAGCCATGGGTGATCAACCTGGTTCTCATCATGCTGAGCCAGGAAAGCCCCAATGGTGACATCGTTTACGTCCATGAACAACAAGAAGGTTTGTTGAAGCGAGGATGAACTAGAACAGGTTTAGTACATAAGTCCATATGTAAAGCGTTAAAAGCCTGTTACTTCTCAGGCCGCTACTCAAACGGTATGTTCTTTTGCAGGAGATAGAACAGCGGCTCGACTAGGTTAGCAAACTATGGGATGAACTGAATGTAATAGCCCACCATGTCAAGAAAGACTTGAATATCTCATAAGCTTTGGGCGCAATATCTTTTCTATGGCGCTGACTTTGTTGGGTATAGGTTGGATGTCACGTTTAGAGACCTTGTGTCATAGAAACTTTAGCTCAGGCTGGAAGAAGGAGCACTTTGAGATCTTGAGCTTGATGGAGGCCTTCCTGAGACGTTTGAAGATTTCCTTGAGATGCTCTACAAGTCCGTTAAAAGTTCGTAAAAAACGGTAATTTCATCCAGGTAGACAAGGACACATGAGAGCTCCAAGTCCCCAAGGATCCCATCTATGGCACATTGGAACGTTGCAGGGCATTACAGAGGCCTTGGGGCATCCGGATGGGCTCAATTAGCCCCTCGTTGGCAATCAGAGCACACTTGGGTCAGTCTTTGGGGGCGATCTCAACCTGCAAATACCCGCTGGTGAGGTCCATAGCTGATAAGTACTGGGAACTGGCAAGCAGATGGAGAGAATCGTCAATCCAGGGCAGGGGATAACTGTCCTTATTGGCTATGGAGTTGAGTCATTAATAATCCATCACCACCCGGTGCTTGCCATCCTTCTTTTGGACCAGCAGAAGAGGGTAGGCCCAAGGACTACGCGAAGGGACCAAGAGCCCAGCGTCAAGCAGCTGTTTAAGTGCCACCATAACCTGGGCCTCTTCAACATTGCTCTTTTGGTAAGGCTGGGACCAAAGAGGGGGGCGTACCCAGTTTCTACATGGTGGCGGACTCCGTTCATTCTTCCAGAATCATAGGTTAGGTTGAAAATAGATCTGTGTATTCCTCCAAGAGCTCCTGAACCTTGAGTCTCTGTTCTTCAGAGAGGTCCTTTCCAATATCAGCGTTGACCAGATTAACTGAGGGTGTTTAACCCAAGCCAAAATTCCTCAAGTTCCCAAAGCTTTGGACATTGGCAACAGCCCCTATCGGTATTAGGCAGACATAAGTGGCGGGTTGGTTTGAACCTACAATTTTGGTTTGTCAGTCAGTTTGGCTAGCAACACAGATATAGATCCATCATACGCTGGATCAAGGATCCCGGGGCAGGTCAGCACTTCCTTGAGAGAAGGGTTATCTAGACCTCGGACTTCCAGTAAATACCCAGAGGGACTATTGAAATGGACTCAGATGTCAAAAATGACTTTGGATTTCAGGGGTAAAGTAGTTTCCTGGGGTGAATAGATTGGCATCCCTTCTAGTCTGTCAACAGCAGGAGGGGGTATTTGGACTCAGGAGCCCCTGATTTGATACTCAAGCCAATAGATTTGGCCTTCAGTCTCCAGTAGGCAGGCTTGGGCCTTGACCTCAGCCTTAGAGTCATGAGCAGTTTCAAAACCAGGGGACTCGATGTCCTAGAAGGGAGAGGAAACCGCCATCGTAATGGAGCACCACTGAATAGTCTCAAAGGAACTGAGTCCCAAGGAGCAGATCATAACTGAGGTTGTCTAGCGCAACCATGGGGTTGTTCACAGCAAGCTTTCCAAAATGCAACGGTAAGGATGAATAAGCTCCTTTAGATTGGGTACATTGCGGGCTGGCTGTGCCATATTCCATGCAGTGGGGCAGGTCCAGATCAATCTTGACTCGTCTCATCAACTTGGAGGAGATGACGTTCATGGGGAAGCCACTATCAACTATGGAGAAAACTGGAATTTTGTGGATCCAGACGGCGACTTGGGTAACCAAACCTCCAAATTGGGGCGGTAATGTGAGGAACATGGGAGAATCATCAAAAGAAGAGTAAGCAGTATCAACGTCTTTATTGTTATCAGATACCGAAACTACTTCCTCTGGTATGAAGGCTTCTGGTTCATGCACAGGGGATACTTGAGGCTGGGTAAGAATGTCAGCATAAAGCGCCTCGTCCTTCATGCTGATGGCCCTTTTCCCGCCTTCTCAGAAAGACGTTCTAGCAATTCTTGGCGCTGTGTCTAAAGCCATTACAATAGGTGCATCGAGGACATGGGTTCTTCTGGTTTTCAACTACATGGACCCTAGGGCGGTTAGAGGGGCTAGTAGATGTAGCCATAAAGTGTAGGGTCGAGGTAGGGATCTCATTGAGGGCCTCCTTGATTTCCCTAATACGGGTGAACCCATTCTTCTGCCCGATCATATGCATTTGGACATCAGGATAGGACCCCAGGGCAAAGATAACAGCAGTGATAGCGTCATCCAGAGTGATACGATTCATCATGACCAAAGGTTGTGCTGGGCGTAAAGCCGGTTGGCAAACTCCATAGGGTTTTCTCCTTTGTTCAGTCAAATGCTCATGAACGCTTGCTTTTGGTTGACCAGAGTTTGGTTGCTGCCAAACTCTTGGATCAAGGCGGTATGGACCTGTTCCCAGGTGTTACACTCCTTCAAATGGGGGGTCATGATCTCCCAGGCGGTGCTATCTAGACAGGAGTTGATATGCTTCACCTTCTGTCAATTGGTGGCCTCATCCATAGAACTCTCATAGGCATACAGAAAGGAGGCGATACTCTTTCGTCTGGGAGTGAACCTTTCCTTGAAACTAGGTTAAAAGTTAGCTACGATGGGAGTGGAAAGGGTGTTAACGCCTGGGATGGCTACCAGCTCCTAGATCTCCATTTCCACATAATCCTGAGGAGCTCGCTGATCCAACCGCCTCCGCAAGCCTTCTAAGTCCTCTTGGTTGTAGTCCCAATTCTGGCTGAGGGTGGAAGCAGAAGCATTATTAGCATCCTGCTCCTTTAGGGATTGAATCTCAGTGTTCTGTAGATGGAGATGGTTTTTGATTGTGGTCAACTGGGTTTTGAACCCTCAACAAGTTTGTTCAAGCTGGGAGATATGAGCATTTGTAATCTTAGTGAAGGCACTGAGGTTATCCATTACATCATACAATGCCTTGATAGAAACCCTGGGTTAAGGGGGACACCATCTGATTGCAGCTTGCATCCCAGTGCCACCTTTTGGATTTGATCACGTAAGGCAGCCAGGGCTGTCATTATATCCCTTCGCCAGGGGTCTTCAGGTTCACCTGAGGTTGAAGGGCCCAGGGGCCCTGGAAGCCCACGTGGTCCCTTGGGTCCAGCTGGCCCTTGACGCCCTTCAGGGCCTTCAGGCCCCCTAGGCCCTTCTGGCCCATTACTCATGGGGGGTAGTCATGAGAGGCCAGCTCTCAGTAGTGCTGTTGTAGGGATCATACCAGTTCTTCAACTTGAAGGAGACGCTGGGTCCATGTCACTTCAAATAGCTAAGCGTTTTGATGAAATTGCTCCTCAAGGTAGCCGGAGATTATGCTATCCAATACTACAATCTGATCGCGGATCTCATTGATTAATTGTTGGTTATCAATAATAGCTTCATGATTGTCATACATGAAGGAAGAGGCGGCGTTGTAGAAGTTGATGATGTAGGAATGTAAATTCTGGGTGAGTCCTAATTTCCGGGAGATCTCTTGATGGTGTAATCTGATTAGTTGGGAGAGGTGATGGATAGCGGGGTGGACAAAGTTACAAAGGTAGCGTTCATGCCCCAGGGTAAGTTCCCAAGCTGGCAATATGTCTGAGGCATAGAGGTCTCGCATCGTGGAAGGTATGGAGGAGGCATGGGAGTGGCTGGAGCAAGCGCCCATGGAGTAGATGCCATTTATTAGTTGCTAAACGACATCATTGAGGTTCTCATACAAGAGTTGGTATTAGCTCCCATCTAGGGAGGGCAGCGAGAGTTGAAAGGCGGCCCAAAATTCTAGCCTCTCCGGCTGCAAGGGCAGCGTTGTGTATTGTGAGGTACTAACCCATCGTGTAATGCTTCTTGACTGACCAGTCGTTTGTCATCAGGGCTGCTATTGGTTTCCATTTTTGTGATAGACGTTTTCACTTAGGAAAGCTCAGAGCCCCCTGTAGTGAGCACCACTTCTGTTGGTGCTACAGCTCTTTGGACTGGCGCTGGGGTTTGTGGCGGCTCGAAGCTGGAAAATTTGGAAAGAGCGCAGAGGAGGAAACCGGAATTTTGGTTAAAATACTAAATAATTTATTATACTAAAAAGGCTTCGATATTTATAGGGTGCATTGGGACTCAATGCCTTTGGGATCATTGGGCCTCATCTGTTCAGGATTTTTACTGTTCTTCCAGAATGGCCTCCTCATGGGCGTCCTTAATGGGTAGAGTTGCTCACCTGACTGAATGGGTGGAAACGCCGTCCCACGTGACTCAGGAATAGGGGAGGAGGATCCTGAAATAGATTTAGCTCAGGAAGGTTTGGCGAATGATTTGTCATGGCCTGATTCAGAAGAAGAGATTTTGATTAGTTTTTATCTCAAATTCTGACAGTTGGGTTCAGGAACTAGGTTGTATCACATGACTTATTGATCAGGCTCTTTCAAGCCTATTAAATGGTTTGGGCGAGGCCCTGGAAGGGAACTTTTAGGTCAATCTGGCAAAATTCATAACTTTGTTCATAAATTTTCTCTCAATTACCACTCTAGTGTGTTTCTCTGACGGCCTCAGGGCTGCCCTTACCTTGTCTTACCTGACACAAAACACAAGTTTTGTCACATTAACAAAAACTTGGGGTTTTGGGGTCCCACATTTCCATTTTTTGCCTTTTTCTTGTTGTGTTTGCAGTATTGGATAATTGGTATTCTGTCCATCTACAACTCTTTATTCTATAATAAAATAAGGTTAATTCTGGGGTTTTAAACCTCGCTTACTTATTCTGTCTTTGTCTCCCTTCAGGTTTCCCTAATTCCGAGGTTAATTACCTTCAGTCTAGCACACGCTGTTTTCTGCGCCAATTGCATCAAATTTTAGGTAAGATGGCAATCAGAAACTGAGACTTTTCTGGCCTTTACATATTGAACATTTGCCACAGGTTGTGCACTTTACAATAACAAAAATTAGTTTCTCCAACCACTTGATGGTGTCAATATCCTTCACTTTATCAAACTCAGTGGCACAGGCGCCAAAGTGGTGTAAATTTTGACAATCCAAGATCATGTTGCCTATGTTTTTAGCGTGGGTGGACACCAAAACAATGGCATTGTAGTTCGCCACACCATTCTGTGCAGATCTAATTTTATCATTGTCAGCCTTCAAAGCAAACACCATACTTCAGGAACGCCACATCTTATCACAATGCTCTCTGGCTACCTTGGCAGTCATTTAGCACATTTATGTGGAAGTGGACCACCTGGAGTCTCATGTCCCTGCTGCGGGTAAAGCTGGCTTGGGGTCATAAGTGGACAGAAGTGTCTGCTCAACAAAGAGCATTGGTAAGCAACACAAACGCTGCAATTGTGCTCAGTTCAAGAAAAAAATACAATGGCGGGTGACATATTCTCTACCTACTTTTTCCACAAATTCTTCACATCATGACAGAGCTTGGCCTGCACACAGGTGAGGCAGCCATACAGCTCCATCAAATACACTCCAGCTGAAGTGGCAGTCGAAGTTTGAAACTTTACTTCAAGCTGTATAATTTGAAATTGTCAAACATGCCAAAGTTTGATGAGCTCTCAATGGTGCTCATATCCGCACCATTTTAAAATACTCAGAATTAATAAATTTATTTACTCGTTACAAACTATGGTATGCCATTTATGGTGCACCACACAGGAGATGACCAGGTCCAGATGGGATTCTTTATGAGTCCTACAAAAAATATCTGAATTATTTCTCCACACTAATGCTTGCCACAATGAACAAATGTTTTAGAAACTCTCCTTCTTCCTGTAGACAGGAGGCCTATATGATAATGCTGTATAAGAAAGGGATATTTTGGGCATGGCGGATTGACGCCCATATCACTTAAAAATAAAGATATCAAGTTATTCACTAAAATCAAGGCCAACAGCCTAGGGGATGTTGCTTTTGAAGTAATCTCCTCTTTGAAGTTTGGTTTTATCCTCAAGCGGTTTATATGGACAACTTACACACCGTAGCCAATGCCTTCCAATCTACGGCTATTGGGCGCTTGTGTTCTTAGACCAAAAAAAGCTTATGATAGGGTCAACTGTGGTTACCTTCAAGCCTGCCTCCACAAATTCCATCTCCCCCACCAGTTCATAAATTGGGTGATTTTGCTCACAGAGTCTGCCACAATGGCTGTGCATGGCCCTGGTTTTTCACTGATGTGGTTCACCCTCAAAGGGGTCTCCACCAAGGGGACCTTTTATGCCCAATCTTATAAAACCTCAGCCTCACTATTTTTATGCGGTGTGAATGCACGCCTTTCTGGTGTCCACGTGCAAGGCCAAGCACCTGTTAAGATGCTGGCATTCTCTGACGACTTTATGGTTGGGGTGTCTAACAACTATGATGCATGAGCGATGGGGTCAACTATCTAGGATTACTTCAGGGTCAGGAACGCCTCTCTTTACAATGCCTTCAGACCATATATTCTCCTCAGGCACTACCAAGGCTGCTTTTCACTAGCGCCTCTTAGTCAGCCTACTCCAGCAGCTAGCCCTCTGGTTCACTTGCCCCGGCCACCCCATACCGCTCCGCTTGTGCTCCCTTTTGTGCCAAGACCCACTGTTGGTCCAGTTCGCCATTTGGATTTATAGCTGGAGGCGGAAGGGTTCGCCTCGTTGATAATGGAGCACCACATCCCAGACAATGTCACAAAGTTCATCGTCTCCCTCAGAGCCCACCAGACTACCCTCACAGGTCTAGTTGTACTTTCCAACTCTATGCTCCTTTTGAAAGTCTGATTTGTGGCCCCTGCCATCTCCGTTTCCCACTCTTTCTTCACCTTTTTACATGCCCTCCTAAAAGGTGGCTTTGGTTAGGCCGCCCTCCCCTGTGCGCATGGATGTCATGTTTGGCTATCAGCATTATAGTGGTATAAGCCTGCTCAACTTTGAGGCCCATCTCACCAAAAATTGGCATCTGGATTGCTACAGTTATCAACCCCACAATCTCAGACCAAAATGGTCACACGGAGCGCTATAATTTTGCCATTGCACTTTGTCTCTGCAATCCTACTCACCACCATTCTCTGCTTACTATCTGGCCGCTAATCCCTCTACTGTGGGCCCGCATGGGACACCGCCCCACTTCAAAAATATTCTCCTCACCATGAAGAGTGCTGAGTGGAGTTTCACCTTCAGTGGACACACCTCCCAGAGGGGTCGCCCTACTCCCCGTTTTAAACAAGAAGTCCGTGGGCAAGGCGTTTTAAACAACCTGGTACCCCAATGTCCACCCATCATTGCCCATGTGGACTACCTTGACAACCTGGACATCACGTACTCTCTGGAGACCCAGAAGGACATTTGGCGGTACACGCATTATCCTCTGTTACAACCTCAAATCCGCGCCCATGTGTAGAGATGCCTAAGGAAGTTGCACTGGACTTCTGAGCGGTCCAATGTCTCTCATTCTTCATGCATTGTGTGTGGTCAGTATGGGTCATTAGTCCATCACTTGGAAGATTGCCCGCCATCACAGACGATCTGGCGTAATGTTATGAGCCTCTTTTCCAAAAAATTACAAACTTTCAGCCTATCTAAGAACATCTTCATCTTTTCATGACCCCCCTATTCACCATTCTCTCCAAGCCTTTACACATAACAATTGCACTATGGATGATCCACACAATTGTCCTTGACGCTCTTTATGGAACTACTCCAACCTACCATGAAGCTGTGCGTCACTTCCACTCTCATCTTATGGATCACTTCTGTGCTTGACTGTTTGGCCACCTGCTATATCGCCACCGCCAGTTGGTTTCATCCTGGTTCCCCATATGTTCCTCTCATCAGACCCTTTCCCTCATTCATGTTTGGTCTTGGCCCAGGCTTCCCCTGACACTCCCCCTCTTACTTACACTGGCTGTCCTGCTGGCAACAGGAGGTAACTTCGGCTCCTCTGGGGTGCCCCTATGTTTCTTGGTGTTTTGTTGTTGGGGTTTTTTGAAATTTTCCATCTCATGGTTGGCCTTCCACGTATGAATTTAAAATTTAGTTGAACATGGTATCATGTTTTTCAGGTCTTCCATTAGTTTATAATAATTTACTTCCTTCACGGTAATGTTCTTCATCAGTCTGTACAGTGTGCATTGTTCTTATAGATTAATAAAATATTGCCAGCTCAGCATTTTTTGTAAATTTCTAACTGCTATATCAGAAGTTAATGTGAAATTAGTAAGCTGAGACAATCCATCAGCATTGTGTTGTTTAGCACTGGGCCAGTGCTAGATCTTGAAGTAACATGCCTGCAATTTTAGCAATCAATGAGCTAGGCATTCTTATGTCTCCTTATGGTTCTATAGCCATCTAAGTGAGGAGTAGTTGGTTACCACCTCAAAGTGTACACCATGAACGTAGACCCTAAATTGCTTTTACGCACAAATCACCACTAAACATTCATTCTAAGTAATAAGTATTTTTGATCATGTATGTCTAACGTCTGGCTGTTGTAAGATATGAGATATAATACTCCTTATTCATCAATCTGGGAAAGCATGGCCCCTATGGCGGTGAGGGATGTTTCTGACAGGCATTACAAGTGGTTTATCATGGATAAATACATAATTATTGGTGCCAAAGTGAGACAGGTGCAAAGAATGTTAAAAGACAGCCGACAACTTGTTGTCCATACAAATTGGGTCCAGTCCTCAGCAAGTGAAATATTGGCTCTTTTATAGAAAAACTATGAGCCTCCAATAATCGCTGATCATACCAAATTAATTTTAATGTCCCACTTGCTAACCGGCATTCTCATCCTCTTAATGGCCTCCACTTTGTCCAGTTAAGGCCTAACGTCCTCCTTATAGATAATAAGACACAGTTACTAAAGCTGTTTCTAGAAGAAGTTACATTTCTTGGGCTTAACTTTCAGGTTGGCATACTGAGCTTAAGACTTCCCCAGATGCTATAAATGCTCATTGAATGTTCTTTGAGAAAACGTTTATGTTGTCCAAGTAAATCAAAAATCAATAAGATTAAATATTTCCAGTATGCTGTCCATGGCCCATTGGAACATGGCGGGGCATTACATAACACCTGCAGCATTTGCATGGGTTGGAACAGCCCACGGGTCATTATGTAGCACATTTATTGAGTTCTTCTCAAGGCTCTATATATGCTAGTAGCAAAAAACAGGTCCATGGCATAGTAATACTTTACTATGCCAAATCAGTTGAGTGCATTATCAATTAGCGGCTGGAGGTAAGGTTCCTTCTTCATTATGTTGTTAAGTTGACATTGATCAAATACTAAGTTAGATCTATCCTTCTTCTTTAAAAATAGGAACTGGGGACAACCATGGGTTTTTTGGAGGTAAAAGCACTCCCTTATGAGCCAGTTAGTAGTTATTCATTGACAACTTCATCTTCTGTCTTAGACTATTAGTTAGGGCGTTGTGGATTTTTAGATGGTTTTCAGTGTAAATGTGATGCAATTCGTCCTTGGCACACCATAAAGCAAAGTCATTTGTTGTGAAAATTGTTTTGGCTTTTAAATAAGCCCATCACCTGATCTTTTTTTCTTTTATCAGGTCGACTAAGGATTCATTGGTTATAACCAATCTGATGGCCTCACGAATTCCTTCCTCCAACCTAAATTCCTCCAGAGTCAAAAGCTTGAGTATGCCTTGCACTTTTTTCATTGGTAGAATATGGAGGAAGGCGACATTTGATGCCTTTATCAACTGAATCAGATATGAGTAGAGATTAACTAATATAAGCTAATTTCTCCATGATCAGGAATAATAAGCCCTGACGCTATTATTAGTTCCTGGTTAAAACAGTTGAATGGTGTGAACAATTTGGAATATAAACCAAACAGTTTTTAAAACAGATATACGTGTTCACTATGACCTGGTGGCCAGGAGAAAGGGTCAGTTGGCGTCTAGCTCTCAGTAGAAAGCCTTTCAATTATATAAGCAGATGTGGTAGTATTGAGTTTGGTGCGCCTTTTTTCGGCAACTAATAGATATAATTTGGTTTTTAAAGGCCAGGTATAAGAACCACGGTTCTCGTTTCTCCATCTTCTATTTTCCACTACTAAATACATTGGAAGGTTTTTACCAAGGATTGCCAAATAATTTCTTCAAAATTGGGTTTGACTCTATACATCATCATGAAAGAGGTTCTGATGAGGATATTGTAACGGGTGTTTGGCAGATGACACAAGAGATAAAAACAATAGAACTGAACCTTAGCTGCAGTGCGCTGTAGGCTCTAGGGAGGTAGTTGAGCTGGGCCCTTGTTAGAATCTATGAGCTTTACTCTGAGAAGATTGTAGATCACTTTAGCTCAGTTAATTTAATGCAAAAATTTCTGATAAAATTTATTGATTAAAATAACAGAACGAACAAAGGCAATAATATTATGAATGCTATTATTCCAATTGTGTGGTCCTAAAGCCACGTTGGGTATAAGGTTTATAGCTATACAGGTGCTTCTTAGCCTTAAAGGTATCTTTAAACTGGAAGGGAACTCTTCCTTATTCTCTTAACGCAGAGCCTGCGGTGATCTGATAACAAACAAAATATTTATAGATATTTTATCCTTTCACTCTTATCCCAAGGAGTAACTATACAACTAATGTATAAACAGTTGAGTTTCTATAAAATATGATCTGCTTTGATATAAAAAACTGGGGGTTTAGATAGGGCAAAAGTCACACAAAATCTCAGCTGGCTCACTGAAGATTAAAAAAAATTATCTTTTAGGTTTTGACTCTTGAAATCAACTTCTTAATAGTGGCGGGTCCCTTTTCCTTAATTAATCTCTAAGAAGGAAAATTGTTGAGATTTTAATCAGCTGGATTCCTTCCATTGGTATCAAAATTAGGGGTTTAATTAGTTGAGAATATTTGCCTGCTTATTGCCTAGTTTAATACTATATGGTATTATTGAGTTTAGCCTTGACAGAAGCTGCATTCACTGCCAAAATGCCATCCAAAGATTGTTGTGGGAATTTCCAGTTTTTTCTGATGAATCCATTAAAAATCATCTGAAAATGGTTATGTCAACTAATCTAAAGCACCGGCAACTCATGCCAAAGATGCTCAAAGTTCTATTCAAATACAAATTTGTATACAATTGACCAGAGACTTATGCTGAGGATGGATAGACCTAATTTTATATTTGGTTATCAGATGAGCAGATCTGGAGGGAATCGCTATGAAGTATGAATGAATGAAGTTTACAATCTGATAAAAGTTCTGGCATCAATGTGGCCAATGGGTTTTCTGGTATTTATTGGCCAGAGAGTACTTTGGCGCAGTAGACCCAAAAGTATTATAAATAGTCGTTCATTCCCTCCTAATAAACATCTCGTGTTTGCCCATATTTCCTGTTTGTTTGAAGTAGCTTAGAGATACTAGAGTGTGGAAGGTGGGATAGGAGATCCCCAATAGGTGCAGGTGATCACGCCTGGAGCGGCCAGCGCTGCCAACTCCCATGCCTCAGCTCTATGTGGAACGGGAGCCTGGCCAGATGGCTACCAGCAGATGCGCTGACCAGCCACTAACCTTGTGGGGTGCAGCGCTGGAGTACCATAGCCACCCAGGAAGGGGGATGGACTCGCTGGGGATGCCCAGATGGGTTGGTGAAGGTTCACGAGGGTGGGGCAGCGTGGAAGTGCCTGAACCTCCCAGGAAGGGGGCAGGACTTTCCAGGACACACGCTAAGGACAACTGGACTAAAGGAGAAGCCATTGGTTGCTAGTTGGTGGGTTGGACGCGGACTTGTAGGGGTTGGTATGCCAATGAAGGCGAAACAGCATAGGGTAACCAGTATTCATACTGGTTAGCCTGTCACACTAGCAGAGCTCATGGTCGATTATGTGACAGTAATCTTCACAGTTGGTACATCTATTAATATCAGGAACTAGACACCATTTCCTTAGGGGCTGCTTTTCCTGATTACTCCTACATCTGCTAAAACAAGCATTAAAAACGGTTTGGTAATTTCAACAAACACCATGATAATTTGTCTGAACAAATCATAATAATCTGACTATCAGGTTACAATCCTTCAACGAATTACCTACTTTTATTGACGGGGATAATTCCCAGTGGAATACTAAACAAACTAATCATTAGATTATATTATATGGTTATCTACACCTGATAATTTAGTTGGAATTCAACACTTAAAAAATAGATTGGTAAAATATAATAAATTAGTCTGTATGTGAGATGAATCATGTGAACAACCAATATTCTAAATTATCCACCGCATGACCAGATTATCCAGCGGAGGATTCAAACTTTAGGGATGAATACCGCCTTAGGGCCGTGGTCATGTTTGGCTTTATTCTTCTATGATTTAGCGGAGCTTGGCTCTGTCCATACTCAATGCTCTCATGCCATGCTCAGCATCACGACTCCTCTTTCCTGGTTGCTACCTGCTTCTGCCTTTCTAGAGTGTGGTTCACCTTAGCATCATGCCAAAACGGAACTATTTTGGTTGTTCTTGCCAATAATAAGGTCTGGTCAACATGTACAAACCCCAGGATGAGTTTCATAATAACTCCTCATCATTTAGCCTTTACTAACCCAGGGAGGATTCCAATGATTCCATATTATTCAATTTATACTAACTCCCATGATGGGTAAAATGAATCATCATCGTTCACAGGATCCTCTCCAGTCAGCTTTGTTGGGTCTGTACATGCGCCCCTGAGTCTAATCATGTGGACCCAGTTTAAGACTGAACTGATCCTACTGACAACTTATTCATTTCTTAGGGCCTCTATAAGAGCTAGTTTCAGCTCATCCCAATCCTGTTAAACTTCATCACTACACTCTTCATAGCTTTTCCCCCTTTTCTGAGCTTAACAATGGAAGGTGGGATCCACATTAGATATTTTCAAATGTGGCAACAAAACAACAATGCAAATCAATATTTTTTATATTTTTCTGGTTCTTCTAATTTTTTCTTTAAAAATATTTTCTTTAAAAATTTATTATATAGATTTTTTTTATTTTTTACACAGTTTTTTTATCTTTTTTATTTTTTGTTCTATCTCTTCTAATTTAATATTATTTTTTCTCTTAAGTCCTAAAATTCAGGTACTTATCATAGACTCTATTTACTATACAACCATCTGAAAAGCTCTTTATCATATAGGCATTTGTCACTGACTTAGCAATAATCTCAAGTGGACCCATCCATAGTCATCCAACTTTTTTTCTTCTTCCAAAATCATAGGTGTCACAGAAGGCTTCCCTAAACCAACTTGGTATTCTTTTAATGCTGACCTGTTATTGTCATCCATTTTCTTTGCTTTGATTCTCTTCTTCAGTTTTGTACCAAATTCAGGATTGTATCTTGATCATATTACTCTGCCAGTTAAAAATTGTTCAGCACTCATTCCTGAAGCTGTTTAAACGGTGGAATATAAGATTAGTGGTATTGTGACCCTTCTCTTATATTTAAGTTTGACTGCCATTTTCCTGTTACCGAATAGTAACTGATATTGTAGGTGAAGGTAAAAGAACTCATATAGGCTCCATAAGTGGAAAACTTCCCCCAATTAGTTTTCCCATCATCACAGCTAGAGTCGCATTTATTCTCTTTACTATCCCATTTGTTTTTGGATGGTTTGGAATGTACACCACTCCTTAAATTCACATTAGTTCGTTTAATCTTGGAATCTCATAGAGTGTAAAGTTGGTCCTGTTTTCAATAGTAAAACTTGAGGGCATCCATGCCAGTATAAAACTCTGTATGAAAAATAATTTTCGCCATGCTTGTAGCATCTACTCTACTCAATTTTTCATTTTATTTCATCTAGTTAAATGTCAATCACTACTTAAATGTACTCCACACCCCAGTACTGCCACTCAATTGGTCCCATAACATCTATGAAAATTGTGTGCCACGCAAAACAGGGAGTAATATCGTGTATACCACTACATTCTTGTGTGGCTTGTGGAGTTGGCACTCCATGCAACAGGCCAAATAATCTGCTACATCGTAATTAATCATTTTTACTAATTATACTGGTGAATTTGATCCATAATCTTCCAAAGGCCACCATGGCCAACATCTTTGTGTACAGCTTTGATGTTATCCACTCACTCTGACAGCTTAGGGAACAAGAACCATTTTCCATCACTTGTACTATATAGCTGATTGTATTCCAGTTCAGCGTTCACTATTGGTTTCATTAGGCGCGCTCTGAATTTCTTAGGGTTTATCCCCAGTATTGCCTTTGGTCATCTGGTGGAAAAACACATCAGCCTGACTATATACAACTTGAATAGCAGGCAGTGATGAAAATCTGTCAGCGTCCTAATGCGCTGCTCCTGCCTGGTGGTAATTTTGAATTCATAGGCTTGCAGTTTTTAAAGCCCAACGTGCCAGTAGTCCGACTGGTTCCTCAAGGTTTTGTAGCCAGAGCAGGGTTATGGGTCAGTTATGACTTTAAAGTGCATCTCATTTATGTGCACTCTTGATTGTTTACAAGTGTAAATTACTGCAAGAACTCACGCTCTATAACGGTGTATTTACTTTCTTCTGGCATCAGTGTTTTGCTCACATGAGCCACTGGATGTCTTCTCTGTTATCATCCACTTGACTTAAAACGGCGCAATTGCCGTTATTTGGGAATCTTTTTAATGATAAATTCATGATTAATTTGGGTATCTCAGAACAGGAATACTCATTAGATATTTTTGGAGCAATATAATGATTTCTGGGCTCATAGTTCCACAAATTTCATCTTTCAAGTCATTAAATGGATTCAATAATGGATTGGCGATCCCAGTGAAATTCTTGATGAATTGGCGATAGTATCTGACCATAACTAGAAAAACTTGAATATCCTGAATGCTCTAAAGAATCAACATTCACTCAATCGCCTCTATATTCAGCAGTTGCAGCTTTATTTTACAGAGTTTATTGAAATTCCAAATATTCAAGTTCCATCAAAAAATGGCATTATGTCAGCATATCTTTCTTCTCGTTTTAATCACTTAAATACTTAATCAAAATGCTCCAAGTAGTCATTAAATGCCCTTCTGAAGACGTTGATGTCATTTACGTATAACAGAACGTAGGACAACTTTAAGACACGGAGAATTAAATCCATGGCCCTCTGGAGTTTCACTAGTGCGTTGCACAATCCCAGAGGCATTCTAATTGTCTGTTAAAACCAATTTTAGTAATTGTAGCACATCACTATTGATCTTCTCTAGCAAATCGAATTGCCAATATCCCAAAATCAAGTCCATTGCCAAAAAAGTATTTTGCTTACCATAGGCTATTAAGTGCCTAATTGATTATCATCAATGGATAGGACTCCTTTTTGTAATTATATTTAATCAGCAATAATCATTCACCACTTGATTTGAACTGTATTTTTCTTTACATTATGTTTGGACTCACCTATGGACTCGCTGATGGAAAGAGGTGCCAATGCTCAACTATCTTGCTTTTTTCAGTAATAATGGCTTCAGAAGCCATAGACTAGTAGATTAGTCACATTCTTATCAGCGGATATTCCACCGTGTTAACCTTATGGATCACGTTTTTTGTGAATCTGAGGTTGTGGTCATCCTGGGCAAATATCAACTAATATATCACTAATAATTGGAGCATCTCTTCTTTCTGTCAGTCTAATACATCAGCCAATAGCTCCATATTGACCAATACATTGACCTTTTTGGCAAAATCCAATAGTAGTCCCATTTCAGGAAAAATTATAAAATCATGAAACTCAATTAATTTGGCCATCAGAATCAGATGCAGAAAAGCAAAGAATTGATTTTTTACTTTCATCCATTTTTTATCCAGATTGGCTAGTGATACTTTTTTCTCCATGGCCAAGCATAATAATCCCTGGAGCTACCCATGTCTCAATCCTCAATTTACTCCATGAACTGATGACTTCTTCATATAGGTGTTTTGGGATTTTGATCAAAATCAATGTTAACTAAAATATGCATCCCCAGCTGAATGATATTTGTCGCAGTTTATACCAAAGGTATTTCAAGATTTTTCAGGATCTCCATCTCATTTTCCTCCATTTTCAACCAACTAATTTGTACTGAATAAGTATAATGCTATCGTTGTAAACCAGAAAAAAATACTCCTGTCAGCAAAGCCTCTCCTTTCCACTGATATACCAAAGGCAGGGTTTGTCCCAAAATTGTCAGGGTATTTTCTTTAAAACTACACTTCACACCATACTTTCTCAAGAATTCCGTCCTGATGAGTATATTGTAATTTTGATTAGCCAACACTGTGGCAGGAGCTGATACGACCAATGATCTAATCAAAGTGGCAGTGCACTTTAGGCTCCACATGATATGTTAATATCTGGTCCAGTAGTTTCATACTCTTTCTGATGCTCTAAACCTGGCAAAATCTTCAATTTGTTTAACTAATTTGGTCAAAACAATATTGATGGGTGCTCCACTGTCATTTATAGCCATTACTCTTATTTGATTGACTGGGATGTCTGCATAGGTACACTCAGAGTACTTATAAGAAGGTATTTACTGAGTGAAAAGAAGCATTTTTCAGAAAATTGAGAGTATGAATTATTTGAGTAGATAAATCAGGGAAAGGTTCCTTGATCATGCTAATAGGTAAGAAAATGTTTGCCTCATCAAGTTTCGTTTTGGTTGTTTCTTCTGGCCTTTTTGGTGGAACTGATTATCTCCACTATTTTTAGAGTTTATGATCAAGCAGCCTCCTTCATGATTTCTGGGTCTATACCCTTGACTTTTGCTTGGGTAATCACATTGACATCTAAATTGGCCACCTGGTAAAGCAGATCAGGTGCGTCGTCTTCCATAAATAGATCAGAGAAGTCAATATCATCGGTTATAATGTCAGGGGGAATATGTGTGACAGTAGTATAGATTGTCCCTTATAAAATTCTGGTCCTTTTCCCAACTCTGTACCAATTTCTATTTCCTTAAGCTGAACAAAATCAACTTACTCTTTCAGCTTTTTATCCTGACATTGAGCAATTATATGCCCAAGTTTTCCACATTGGAAACAAAGTATTGGCATTTTATCCGCTTGTTTTTGTACCTCAGGTTTATTTACCATTGTAATTCAATTTTAAGGTTCCATATTTGTCTAAGTGAATTTAACAAGATTCTGAGCTTTCATCTAAATCTCTTTATAGGTTTTATTGGAAGGTTCAAAGGTCGCTACATGCATCTTAAGATAGTCCATCATCCGTGAGTTTGAGTTTTGGTTTACCAACGCTGATGCCATAATCTGATGCAACTAACAGCAGTGTTAAAGTGCCACCTGCATAGTTATGCATGCATCAGAAATTTTAAAAGATCTTTTGCCCCTTCCAGATCTTCAACTCCTGGTAAAAAAATGATTGCTGAAAGTGACCAAGGTCTTGTCCTTTCTAAATTGTATACTCATATATTCTTTCTTGTGAATGGCCATTCTAGTAGAAATTCTTAATTTGGTCATGATCGCTTCCTTTGCTTCAGTGTATGAATAGCTGTACCCATTAAGGTGGGGCAACACCAGAACCTGTCAATCAGTTTTTCGGAATTAATAATGGTTACCGCTTTTTGGCGGTCTACATGACTAAAAATGTCATCTCAAAAAGATGGAAAACGCCGAGGCGTTACTCAAGTGAAAAGCAGGCAATTAAACTTTATTCTAAAACTCTTTATCATTCCACTGGCAGGGTATTCCTTCTTGACAACATGACTAACTTTAGGCGTTACTTCAGAAGTCATCTCTGACATGGCGCTGTTGATTTAGGTATATTTCCTAATGGGGCTTCTTTCCCAACTGGAGTTTCATAATTAATATCATCGGCTTAATTCACCTCCAGTTGAGTGCAATTACACTTGTGATTCTCTAGTTCATTAATATGCTTCCACATTCTCATCATATCCTCCTAAGCATGGCGGAAACGTTCTCTATACATTTCACATTCAGCCTTTTGGAATAAATTTCTTTTTTAAAATTGCCCTCCTTTTGCTTCAAGGAGGGAACCTTTTTGCAGAAATCGAAATATTTTACTCGACCTGTTCAATATCCTCTTCAACTTTAGATACATGCTCTTCAAAGTACTGACATTGTACTGTGTTGCCGAGCTCAACAGATTCTTGTTTGAAAGTATCTAACTTTGTCTAGGCTTCTGAAGTTCGTTTTTATATGACATTATTAATTAAAGTTGTCTTTTAAAGCTCAACTAACCCTTATAATGAGCACCAAATGTTAAAAGCAGGGAGCCTTACCCTAGAAAGATTATAGCTCGATTTAGCTCCCTTATTTAACTGCACAGATTCCTGATAAATCGCGTTGATTATATTAACTGAATATACTGAGGCAATAATGGTATAAGACTTTAATTCTAGTTGAGTGCTCTTAAAACCAAGCTGAGTATAAGGTCCAACGCTAAACAGGTGCTTCTTATTCTTAAAGGTGTACTCAAGCTGGTAGGGAACTATTTACTATTCTCTTTACGCAAAGCTGGGGAGATCTGATAACAAATAAAATAAACTAACTATATCCTATACTTGCTCTCTTATCCCAAAGAGTAAAATATAATTAACGTATAATCAAATATTTTTTAAATTCAGATATGCTTTAAATATATAAAGTGATGAGGTTTTTTATAATGCAAAAGGTCAACAATTTTTTAGATGGCTCACTGGAGATTAATTAAATATCTCCATAGGTTTTGACCCTTGAGATTAATTTCTTATAAAGGCGGGTTCCTTTGTCTTAATTAATCTCCAGTAGGGTAATTTTCGCGGTTTGGCAATCATCTATCAGTGTCAGGAACTGGACGCCAATTCCATTTGGGGCGCGTTGCCTGATTACAGTTATTAACGCCAAAACAAGCGTTTAAAGACGCTTTGTTAGTTTTGACAAGCGCACTAATCATCAGTCTGAACGATTCATCATATTAATCCAGTTATTGGTTATCAATTCCTCATCAAATTACCTATTTATATTGTTGGGGAATGATCCCCAACAAAACACTAATATAAACCAATCATCATTATATCCTTTAATTATTATGACTAATAATTTAGTCAGTAATCATCACTGAAGAATAGATTGTTAATAGCACTCTATACAGTCATAATCTATCTGTGAGATGAATAATGTGGTCAACCAAAATTCCAACAGCCACACAGTACATATTTTTTGTAGTGATGATATACAGTGATCGTCATAGTTTCTTCACTAAATTTTTCTAACTATATGAATGGCCCTGCTATCTACTTTAGTCCTCACCTAGACCTTACATAAGATATTATCAAGGTACATACAAACAGAAAATAAGATTTAGTGGTGATTGTTAGTTGTAAGCTGAACTTGTCATCCCAGCCAGATAAGACTCTGATTCATTTCAGAGTAGGGGGTTAGCTAATCTAATTCTCATTGGGAGATAACTATGTTAATCCCTTTAACTTTGGCATGGCGCCAGAAGAAACTGGTGAGTTTTACTGCTCCAGCTGCTGTACATAGGGTTTTAATACTGCTTCTTCTGCCTGGACTAAATGGTCTTCCCAGGGTGGGTAGATAGTGATCACTAGTACATATTCAAGATGACAGAAACACGAGGCGAGGGCGTCAGGACGTTGTGGCATAAATTAGGGATAGGTTGAGTTCTGGATTATATAAAATAACACATTTCTTTGTCAACTCTTTTACCTGTTCTTTGTTATCCGCTACTCACACGTGATGCATCTTAGGTTTGGGGTCCTTGGCGTGCCACTGGCTAGCGCAGTGCCCCTTTACACTGATTAAATGACACACGTTGTGGCTGAAGTTGGATCTTCAAGTCTTTTGGTAGTCAAAAGTTTCTTTTTAGTGTCCTGCTATAGGGTCCAACTTCAGGACTCTTAGTTATTGTGATAGCTTTTTATCTAGTGCTTTGATGGTTGAAGCGCAGCGGTGGAGATAGCTCACTATCTGTGATACATTATAGTTATAGATTTAACACGGGAAGCATAACCTGGATAGTTTTTTGTAAGGATAGAAGCGTTCCATAAGGAAATTTGTGCGTCATAGTTATTCAGGCTTTTCTGTGCCTTATAGCATTTAAATCTTAAGGTAAAAGCAATCAGTGAACTCTGCAATTTTTTGTTCTTTTAAAGAAGATATTATGTAAGGCGGTCTTCTGGGTCATCATCATCTCTACTCCTTAAGAATTCTTTGAATACCGTCCTTTTACATTGCAATAGGACAGCACAGTCTCATTAATATGAACATCACCAATTATTGGCTCTCCAGGTCCTATGAATTCATTAAATTCGCCACACAATTTCTTGTCACTTACACTATCCAAATAATCTTGAACAGAGACAAGAAGGTTTTTTAAGCTCATTTATTGTCAAACTTTGGCAAGTTGATTGACTTACCCTAAAACTTCTGACATCCGTGCAGCTTGGCTGAGACTTTGTGGTGTGGTAGAAGGTCAATTTTACCAACCCTTGAACTAAAGTATAAGTAAGTCTGAGTAGATGGACCAGCGGTTGGCATAAGGAGCTGGTGTATCCACATAGCTGGTGTAACAGTAGGGACAGTGTAGATAGGAGTTTCTGGAATAACAGTGTGAGTAAATTTTTTTGT
The DNA here is from genome assembly GCA_022478985.1 of Massospora cicadina. Classification (NCBI taxonomy): domain Eukaryota; kingdom Fungi; phylum Entomophthoromycota; class Entomophthoromycetes; order Entomophthorales; family Entomophthoraceae; genus Massospora; species Massospora cicadina. Next base: position 91,250 of record JAKSZP010006760.1, read on the forward strand.
GTTTGAGTAGCAAAGTCATAACCACCAGAATTTTTTGCCCTGGGGTACCTCATTGCTCTAGATTCATAAGTCAGACAGAATAGACTTATGTGTGTTCATGAAGAATTCTTTAAATCTTTGGGCAGGAGAACCCGGCTGAAATCTACAAATTTCACCATAAACATTGTCCCAGAATTAGTTTGATTTACTGGAAATGTATTCGCGCTCATTTTCTATTAATTGCTTAAACACTGAAAGTTTTATTCCGTGCTAGTGATCTGGTAAATTAGGACAACGTTTTCTTCAATGAAGATTGCGATTCTCAGGTTTTGTGCCCATGCTAGGTCATTCAGTGAGCCGAATTTTTCATATAGGTGGTTGGAAGATTGTATAACTTCATTTAGACACTCTTTAAGGCTGTGAAGCCTTTCCTGACAAGCATTGGTGCTCCACTCAAGGTCCTGAGTCTGGTTGTGGTGATCAATCACTGCACCTGAGAGGTGACTGAGCTGATGATCCAACACATATTAACTTCCTGATGGTGTATCCTGTATGGGCGAGGGCCTTTTGATTGGCATGCTCCATATGGTTTGCCACACCACCTCTGAGCTAACTATTCCCTAGCCTGGCTGCAGTGATGAGTCACGTTGGCCATAATTTAGGATGACGCCCCTCGCTGGTTCAGAATCTCACCAATGATGTGAGCCCAAGTTGTCTTTCAGTTGGTTGGCAAGTTTGTTTACTCATCAAGTAGTTTTTACTGAATGAGCTAAAAAATAAACCACCATGTTATCCTCTTGGAAGGTAACATCCAATTGGTCCAACAGTAGCTGTTGCCCTAGTGTCAAGCCTCCAGGAAATTTGCCAGTTCCTAATCTCAATGTGCTGGCAAGTGAAAATCATCATAGACTGGCGGATTATGATGTATATATTTGGCGATCATTTTGACAATTTGTGCCGGAGTAGCAATCTTATTGTTTATGGTGGACATAGTCATTTCCTGAATTAAATGATAGCTCTCATATAGATAATCCCAAATTATAGATTCTGAACATCTATAAGTGGGCTTCATTGCAAGATTTCGCGTGGAGACAGTATTTAAGGAGGATCTAGTCCATGACCTCCTTGGCATGTCTAGGGGTACATTAGCTATCTGTCTAACAACTGGTAGGCTAGCAGCCCTATGGGGATGAGCACCAATGACATATCATCAGCCTATTTGTTGTCCAGACTACTGAGGTGTAAGTGATTGCAGAGGGTCTCCTCTACGTTCATGAGTTAAGAGGATACTTTTCCCTGAAGCTGGCAGCAAAGCGCTTGAGATCTTGAATCATATTAGTTATGTCCTTGGTTTCTTCTATAGTGTTGTTAAAAGTGCACTTGTAGCGAGCACCAGAATGTTGCAATCGAGGCTTTAATTTGGAAAATTAGCATAGGTATATTTGCATTCAAACAGGTATTCTATATGAGGACATTATTCTTAAAACAAATTTAAGGCTTGATTAAAAAAAGCTTTTATAAAAGATTCTTAAAATCCGCTCTAGTCTTGTTGGTACTTTCAGCGCTGAAGGTCCACCAGAATGTGCATTGACGCATCTGTTCCTTTCCAATAAAATGCCCTTTTAATTTATACTATAGCCTCTAGTGAGTCAGCGTTCCCGCCAGATTCTGAATCTTCTAGAATTTCCTATTTAAGTTTTGCTAATAAGCTATAGAAAATGCTTCTGAGTCTTGAAAGTCATCTGTTTAACATTGGAAAATCTTGGTGGTTGTCTGTCTAACTTCAAGAACATTTTGTTAATTTCCTGTCCAACGTTAGGCACATACTTAGGTATCAGTCAGCAGGTAATAATGTGACAGATTCTGGCTAAATCATTCAGGTAATCCCTAAAACAATTAGAATGGAAATCTTTTGGAAACTGGACATTCAATTGATGAACGGATAGGTATTGATCCGCCAGAAGTCAGGACTGCATGATGAATTATTAAAGCCTTGGTTTTGGCCAGAAAATGCCAGTGCTATATCTGACGGCGAGTTAATAGGAATTGATCTGATGAAGGAAACAGATAGTGAGATTAGGGTACCAGTGAGGTCTATAGGGCATTGGGGTATTATGGCTGGGGTCAATGTCCTATAGTTGGTATAACCCAAAATTCAACTTGGGCCATAAGGCGGAGGTAGAACTTTCTTCAGGTAGATGACCTATTGCAGGAGTTGCGAGGCTCTTGAGAACTCTTGTTGGGAGCCTAAAAAGTGACGGAGCATCATCAGAGAAATTTTATTATATGTATAATATCATGCTCATCGTTTAAAAAAATAATAACCTGATACATTTCCTTGTTGGGCACGCAGGCATGGCGCAAAGCAACTTGATTATAAAAAATAATGACGATATTAGCACCATATAGTGTCTGTTCCACCAAAATGAAAAAGGACTCTGTGAAAGATTTAACAAACTAATCCTTATAAAAAAATGTTAAATAATTCTGTCTTACAGAGTGCCATCCTTTCTGCCCCATTAAAGCATTGATAATAAATACTTGGCATTGAGGTAGGACATGAAAATTTTATATATTTTTGGCTAATTACTTCCTGACTTTCAGCGTCCAGAGAGTTTGTTACCATCACCAACTCATCATTCTCGAATGATCCAGTCATACTTATCTCAAAGAGTTATAAAATTGAGTACATTTGCCTTCTAATCAAATTTAGGTAAATAGATGGGCTTACATAAAGTTAGGTTCAAGGATACAGGGTCAAAGGCATTCATGGCTACTATATGACTTTCTGGGTGATGAAGATGGGAAATGGTGTTAAAAGAGCATTGAGCTACTGTAATGGCATGTATGGAGTATGTTGAGTTTGCATAAGTAGATTAGTGACAGTACTATGTACAGGTAGTACTGTAGTCTTGCAGATAATTAAGGAAGACTGATCAGAAGGAGAAGATGCAGGGTAGTGAATGAGAGTGGAAGCTCAAGGGCTAAGAACAGAGGTAAGAAACGTAGGCACCTCACGCGTAACCAGTGCCTCATTGCCCTCTATTTCTGGTTCCATTAGAATGGTTTTCCAATCATAAATGAATATGTCTTAGCGTTTTTCTTTAGAGGGACAGTGGCGGTAGTTACAAAGACCGTTTTGAACCCCATTTTACAACTTAACAGACATATTATTAAGACAGTGGCGTTGCGTTTGTAACATGGGCTTAAAAAGATCCATTTTCTGGTAGTTTCAAAAGATACTCTTTCAAGTCTAGCTTATCACTCACCAGAACTAAATTCTTACCCTTATTTCTCAGGTCAAGACGCAAGGAACCAATTGCTTTTTACAAATCAATATTGGAGTGCACAACTACATCCATGTAAGTATTAAGGTAGCCAAGGCACCATTGATGAGCGTCAGTGTCTTTTACTAGATATTTTATTAGAATCTGGCTTTATATTAATAAGAAAACTGGTCAACATGGCCCTTCAAATCGACTCAAAAATCAAAAAATTACGTTAAAAGTGCTTAGCTAGGTCTCATAGTCAGCCGCCTCACCTTCTTTATGTATCTCTATCTTGGCTTTAAGGTAGTCAACTTGGGTACAGCGATGAGTTATTTCCATACACATTGAGGGGATACCCCCAATTATTTAAAATTTGATAACAATATGCAACAGATCAGTTTAAACTGACTAGTCAACCATTCTATCTTCTAGTAGAAATCTTAATTATGCTGCTGTTTAAAAGGAGCAATGGCTCAAAAGTCACAATAAATATCATCCAAAGTTGATGAAAGGGATTTATCCTGTAGCCGTGCTTCCATAAACGCAGCCAAATTGCTGATGTCAATATGTTGATAAGCGATAGTCCAATGGACTTGAAAAATGGAAGGGTGAATGTATCTCAAAATAACCTCTAGCAGATGGTCTTAAATGGCGATTGTCTTTACAATCTCAATGATGGTCATCTTAAATAAATATGAGTGTTTTTACAAAAACTATCTTGGTATTTAAATTTATTAAACATGCTTAGCCGGGCTTCAGAAGCATTGATGGTAGAAATTTGGTAACTACAAAGTAACCATTTGAATAGCTCTTACAGATGGTCCAGTGAGATATAGGACACCTGGGTTACAGTTTGTGACTCTACCAAACTGGAAGGGGAAGCTCCACCATAAAATTTTATGTCCCCTCACTAAAAGTACTACTTATGTAAAATAAATCTTTAACTATATCACTTTCAACCATTGACTCATGAGAATACCTAGCGTCAAGGAAAAGTGTGAAGCATTTTCTCACCTAGATTCATTATAAGGTCTGACGGGAGTCTAAGGCCAGTCCTTTAAAGCTAGCGAAAGTTGACGTAGGAAAGGAGTAAAAATTAACCAAGGCTGGTTCAGAGGTCCTTATAAAATAGTGGAACTTGGTTTGGGTAGAGGCCAGAGGTTCCCAGAAAAATAGATTAGATAATAAGTCTCGCTGGCCAGGGCATAGTGGGGAGAGCCAGAAAGAAGTAGGGGTTTATGGTAGATGAATTCAACGGGACTTAACTTAAACAGGTTCAGAGGTCCTAAGATAAAGATTATGAACTTCAAAGATCTAAAAGAGGTAAAGCGTAAAGGTAGTTTTTGGGTAAAATGATTTACACCTTAAGTAGTTGAGGGATGTCAACCTTGGGACATTTATACCACACTGAGATTTTTTGTAGCCAGTACAGGTTTCAAACATGTGTTGAACAAAACGGCACTATAAAGGAAGCCGGAATTACCCTGCCAGGCTTACCACCCATATGATTTGCACCTTAAATAGTGCTAGTAAAATAAGAGATAAAATAAGATATACATGGAACAAACAGTGCAAGCCCTGTTGAAACTAGGAACAGATTAGGAAATAACATCTTAAAGCTTTTACAAGATGAATGGAAGTAGGCAACAAAGAAAGGAACTCATAAAATAGGGTGAAGGTAAAGATAAGGTGAGTTAAAACTAAAATAGGGATTTGCTCCCTGCAGCATATATATAGGTGATATGGAATATCATCTAGATTATGGTTTAATGGAGTACTTCAACAGCAATTTATCCTGATTTGTCATTTAGATATAACAATATTAATTAAATTTGATTAATGCTATATAGCTTATGTTGGCAATAAATGCGGGCCTTAGGCATGACATAGCATTGATTGATTAAATAAGTATGAATAGTAAGTGTGAGTTGAGATTGCACAAAGTAATAATTAAATCAGAGGTCCCAATTTAAGGCTACATTTGAAATAATAAAATACTGAAACTCATACTATTACAAATGTTGCTCTAGGAATAAGGTATGAGGACCCCTGTACTGAGCACCCAATAATTTATTAGCACTTGGGCATCATATTTTGGGTGTACAGGTTGCTACACCTAAAATATAAGGTACTGTAAGGTGACAATAACCTTAGAAAGCTTTCAAAAGGTTACCTTTCTGGAAAGAAAATTTTTATTCTAATTTAAAGAAAAGAAACTGTAATATCTTCTACTGACAATAATTCTTAAGCTCGCTAGAGTAACCCTTTTTTCACTGTATGCTTCTCCAGCAACATAGGAAAAAGATCCCTTACAAATGGCAAACCTGACTAGATATGCTCTCTCACCACTAGAATTATTATTGGTACAATTTAAGGTTACTGAGCAGCACCTAAGATTGGTAAAATAGAGGATTAGTATCTAAATCGGTAAGGAAGTGAATGACTAGAGCTCAGGGTATTTACATTATAGTTGCATTCAACCAATTGCAATTGAGATAATAACAGTTGGTCATTATAAAAATAGGGAACCTATTTCTGATTATTTTATGAAGCTCTGGTGCAAGATTGTAAAAATTTACTCAGGAGTTGATTATTGGTTGTCAACCCAGCAACCTTTTTACTGCACAGGTTAGATTTCCTTGTGCACCTCGCGTTGTATAGAATATATTATCTGATAATAGTATGGAGACTATTATCCATAGTTGAGTTAGAACTATTATCAGGCCCAACGCTTCGGACAGTACTTCCAATTAAATACTTGATAAGTCATACTCGTAGGGATTCATTCCCTCTATTACTGTCCACTTGATATTTGTTAAGATCCTCTGATGACAGTCTCCTTCAGCCCAACACACAGTCGGCAGCTATCCCTGATTTGTGGTTCCCTTCATCTCTAAATCCCTTCTCAGATCTCTACTCTTCTCTCTGAGAGTCTTCCATTTATTGCCTTCTGCAATAATATACTTGAGATAAAACTTCACACTGGATGATGATAGTCTAACTATAAATGAATTTACAATAAAACTAATAATGTTTTAATGTATGTTAAGCTTGGTAGTAATAGTAATGTTTGTAGTAATAGTGTTTTTTATTATAGTAAGCCCTAGGGAATATATATAGTAGGGGATTTGGCTGTCTAACCCTCAGTTGACACCTCTTTGATGAAATGGCAGCCATTGCCATTAAATCACCCTTCCTCATCTCAGCAGCGATGGTCTTCCCCATCCTGGCTGGGATTCCATCATTGGGCATCCTCAAGACCTCAAATGGAAAGAGTCAGAAATGTGTCCCTAACTTTTTCTTCTCAATCCAAGCAAACCAACCATAATTGGCTAGTGACCTGCTTAGGTAATGGGACTTTTTACCCATTATGGAAGGTCACTTCACCAACTAATCAATTCTCTAGTTGCAGGCGGCATCACTTGCCTAGCAACTAAGTAAATTATTCCCAATCAGTTGGTAGTGAAACCTGACCAATCCCAATTGGTACACTTGATAGTTAATTACTATTAGATGCCCCTATTTTGTCAGCCGCTCCACCCAATGAGATATTAGGTATTCATCCGGATCAATCCCTGATGGATATGACCAGGCGAATATCCAAAATCCCCCAAACGTAGTTCCTCTGAAATTTGGGACAACCTATTTCCAATTCACTTCACTTTAGGGAATTTTCCCTAGCGACACCAGGCAATCTAGCAGGCTGGGAATATGGGCAAAAATCTCAACACATCCACCCTCTTGCCTAGATTTCCAACGAGAAAAGGACTGGGGCATGGGAACACCACTTCAGACACCTGGTCAAATACTTCATTGGTTCAAGCAGAGTACACTCATCAATACTCAATGCTGCTTAGGATGACCTTCGGCATATGGCATTCCTCCTCTTCCTCCTCGCTACCACCTTCTCAGAGTGCGGTCCTCATGACCTTCTGTCATGCCGGGCTGATCAATTTACTCATATTGATTTTATTCCTGGGATCTGGTTTTCCCCCATCAGGGTATATGACCCACTGTCATATTCAGGATTCTTGGTCTGGCGTCCTTGAATTCCTGATTCTCTCCTTGTTTTAGACAGGAGACTCTTGCCATTGGTGTTTGTTTTTCAGCTTGATTAAAGATACTTATCTCTATTCGCCCTTGTTATTTTGCTCATAACCTCTTGGCAATAAGACATTTTAATTCTTCCCTTGGAAATCTTATCTCATTAATTTTGAGATTAATTTTCACAAAATTGAGCCTAATAGATTCTAGAGTGCATAAAGTAAATCTTCTATATACGTTCAACATCCCCCCTCTAGTCCTTCTCAAAGTCAAACTCAGATTCCCACTACCAGCAGCTTCTTAACATTCTGTCATATTCAGACCTCCGCCTCTTCCAGCAGATGAGTTGGGATGCTCATTGGAACATCTTCTATGGTCCCTCCAGGACTCATACGCCTAGTCTGGCATAAGCGGCTAGTCCTTCCATCAAATTATTGGAAACGGTAACCAATCCCTCTGAAACCAGGCTTGCCATCATTTCAAACAACTTTGGCAGACTCTTCCCTTGCATTCAATTCCCAAATTGTACTTTGAAACCCTCCTGGATTTAGCTCCTTTCGCTGATGCTCTGAACATCATTGTCGATGCTCCAGAGGTCATGCCAGTCACTTTGGATCATTCATTATTAGCTGGGTCAGACTTGCTCCCTGAGTTCCTCTTCCACCTCGGTCAATTCTACAAACCCTCTCTGCTGGTTTCTGAGCTTTCAATCAGGAACAGCATACATTTTGAGCTCCCCTACACTGAACTCTGGGTGCAAGTCACCAAGGCATTGACATCAGTGCTGAATCGCTCTGATCTGGACTACCTTCTGGATCAGGATACTGCCACTTATGCTCTCTTCTTTGCTGGCCAAGTTCTTTGAATTTGGTCGATGAAGCTTCCAGCCTAACCTGACTTCCATCAGTCATTCAGCTTTAGCTTCTGTGAAGCATGTAGGCATTATTTGCAAGTTACAATCTGCTCTTTACATAACTACCTCTTATCTGAAGCTTCTTATCACTATCTTCCATTGATGGCATTAATTGAGGGCATGATTTGACAACCTCCTTTGAGTATTACTTCTTTGCTGCCAGCCCACATGTCTGATGTTCTTGATGAAGCCCATCAGCAGGCACTCAAGACACATCTTCTGGCGCCAGTGCCTTATCAGGATTACTTGGGGTTATCTGCTGATTGCCCCTTCCTATATTGCTGTTTTCCTCCCCGCTCTGGGGTTTTGCGATTGGCTTCTTCTGACATATCAATTTCTTTCCCTTAGTCACGTTTTCTCAGGGCTCGGTGTCCACTCAGCAAATGTGGTTTCATGTAGGTCTTGCCCTCACAAGTGTCTGATTGCATATCAATTTTGATGGGTTATTTCTTTCTACTGCGATCCATCCTCCCTCCCTCAAGAGGTGACATAGGTGGAATCATCCTCGTACTAGGACAACTAATAAAAAATTAAAAAATATAGAAAATATATTGGCTTTTTTTAATGCAATTAAAGGTCTCTTTTTTCCACATCTTTTATCGATTTATTATTTTTTTATTCTCTTTTTTTCCAATGGGACTTGACCTTGTCTCAGTTCAGAGGTACTTCTTTTCCCCCAAACTGAATCCTGGGCACTTAAACCCACCAGTTTTCTATGGTTCAGAGGTCCTTTTTGGATTTAACCATCTAGATTGGTTCAGAGGTCCTTTTTTCGGACTTGACCTAATCATCAAGACATGACCAACTTAATGGTTCATCAGTTCTTCAAGTTTTTTTTTATTTTTTTCTTTGATCAAATGCTTTAGATACTTAGCATGAACTCGATTAACAACTCTTCCATCCAAGAGATTCTTGATGGAGTAATCATCAGTCGCCATCTTGGCGATTACTTTAGATGGACCCAACCACAATGCATCCAATTTGTTTCTTCATCTGAAACCATACATATCGCAATAGGCGACTCTTTCTCCTATCTAATATTCTACTAGTGCCAGTCAGTTCTTATCATCCGTCAATTTCGCTTGTATCCTTTTCTTCAAGGTTGTATCAAATGCTTGCAATTGCATATCAATTAGGATACTCATCAGTCAGTTCAGGTATTGTTCAGTACTCATCCCCAACGTAGGTTCTACTACCAAATATAATATTGGCAACAATGCGGCCTTCCTCCCATATAGTAATTCAAACAGCATCTTTCACATCACCATATGATGACTGATGTTATAAGCGAACGTCACTGAACTCAGGTACATTCCCCATGCAGAAGTTCTCCCTGCAACTAGCTTCCTCAACATTGTGGCCAGCATCCCATTGACCCGTTCTACCAGTCCATTCATCTCTGACCAGTATGGTACTGACACAGCTCCCCAGATCCCCATTATTTTGTTTAGACTCAGGATCACATGGGACAAGAAGTTGGTCCCATTATCGCTCAGTATAGCTTGTGGACACCCATGCTGGTACACTACTTGATCCAGAATGACTCTCGCAGTACTGTTAGCGTCAACTCTGGTTAGGGCTTTCGTTTTGACCCATCTTATCAGATGGTCGATAGCTACTATGATGTACTTGACTCCCCCTGTGCTCATTGCCAGCAGTCCCATCATGTCGATGGATACCGTGTGCCATGAAAATCCAAGTCGGACCAGTCAGTATCCAGTTGTATTCTTGTGTGGTTTGTGCAGCTGGCACTCCACACAACAAGCCAGATGATCTGCAACATCGTAGTTGATCGATTCCCAGTAATAATACTGGCAAATATAGTTGGTTGTTTTTCTCAAGCCTCCATGCCCAACAACCTTATGAGCTGCTTGGACTATTGCTGCTCTTTCTGACGGTTTCAGTAATAATAGCTGTTTCCTATTTATCATCTTGAATACTTGTCCATCCATAGTTTCGGTGTTTTCCATTGCTTTTTGAAGTGCACCTTGGATTTCTCAAGGCTCATCCTCAATTCTTCCTTCGACCATTTCTCTGGAATAGCTCATCCTCCTGCGGGTATACCAACTGGACCATTGGTAACCACAATAAGCCATCCGCATTCTGGTGAGAAGCCCCCACTTAGTGGATTATCTCACAATCATAAGCTTGAAGCTTAAGTGCCCATCAGGCCAGTCATCCTTCAGTTTTCTGTAGATTGTGCAGCCAATGCAGCGAAGAGTGGTCTGCAACCACCTTAAAGTGCATTCTTTGGACATACACCCAAAACTGCTTACATGCATAAATAACTGCAAGGCATTCACGCTCAATCACGGTGTAATTTCTCTCAGCAGCTGAGAGTGTCTGGCTCACATATGCCACTGGATGTTTATCCCCAAGTTCATCTACTTGTCTCAGTACAGCGCTGATCACCGTCAAAGAAGCATCAGTTTGAATGATAAATTCCCAATCAAAATTTGGATATTTCAAAATTTGCAAATTATCAAATACCGGCGTAACTCATCAAAGGAGTCCTGGGCCTCTTCATTCCATACTAATCCTTTTTTCAAATCCTTTAATAAATGAAACAAAGGCTTAGCTATAAGGGCGAAGTCCCAAATGAATCTTCTGTAATATCTGACCATCCCAAGGAATACTTTGATGTCTCGGACACTCTTTGGCACAGCCATGCGCTCTATAGCTGCTATCTTCTGGGGTTGTGTCCGCAATTCACTTGCGTTAATCACAAATCCCAGGTATTCCATCTCCTTCTTGAAAAAGTGGCACTTCCTTGGCTTGATCTTCAGGTTAGCCGTGGACAGTCTCTTAAAAACTCCTTCCAAGTGATGGAGGTGATCATATAACGTTCTACTGAACACATTGATATTGTCCAGATATACCAGGATGCATGACAACTTCAGGTCTCTCAATATCGCATTCATGGCCCTCTGAAACGTCGCGGGCGCATTGCAAAGACCCTGGGGCATCCTCGTTGGTTGGTATAGCCCCTGAACGGTAATAATCGTACATTTCTCTTGGTCTTCTTTTGACAAGTCGATTTGCCAATATCCTGAGATCAGATCCATCTTGGAGAAATACTTCAATTCTCCCAATTGTTCCAGCGCATCATTGATCCTCGGTAGGGGATACAAATCCTTCTTCATAATTTTGTTCAGCCTCCAATAGTCAATCACTACCTGATTCAATTCATCTTTTTTCTTTAAGATCAGAATTGGACTTGCCTAGGGACTTGATGACAGAACTAGAAGCCCATAATTCACTAGTTTGCTGATCTCATCTTCCACTACCGCTTTGATGGCTTTTGATCTTCATATTGGTCTCATCCTTATAGGTATATTTTCCCTAGTGTCAACCTTGTGAATTATGTCTCATGCGCATCCCAAATCATGGTTGTCCTGAGTGAACACTTCCCAATATTTTTCAAATAATTCAAGCTCCTCCTCCTTCTGCCCTTCTGGCAGATCTGCGAGCTGCTCCTGATCAACCAATAGATTGACGCCTTTGGCCGCCCCACCCAGTAATCCCATTTCCTCGAGAGACCTAAAAATCATGGAATCATCTCAATTCTGCCGTTGATATTAAATGAATAAACATGAGAATTTGATTCCTCTTGATCTTCATCGGTTTTTCGCTTAAATTAGCCAAGAGAACTCATATTTCTCCATGGCTCCACTCTGGAATTCTTCCAGGGGTTTTCATATTCTCCATACTACAGCTCCAGAATCTCTAAAGTCAACCCTATGTCAACTATCATCTGCGATCTGACTGGTATGTTCCTTTCCTTCTTTAACCTTAAGGGAATTCTTCAGTTTTTTAAGATTTCCTCTGGCATCTCTCGTCACTTCCTACCAACTAGTTGGTATTGAATTGATACAATGCCTTCAATGTATATCAGATTAATGAAGTTATTTCTCCAGTTCAATGGAACTTCACCGTCCTTCTGGTATACCAATGGTAATGTCTGACCCAGGATGATCAACATATTATCCTCAAAGTTACATTTAACTCCGTACTTCCACAAACTCCGTTCCAATCAGTATATCATAGCTTTAGTTCGCCAAAACTATTGCTTCCATGGATACCACCAACGACCAGAATCATAGTGGCAGCGCACTATACGCTCCACAAGAAATGGTGGTGTTCATCCCAGCTGTTCCATATTCCTTCTTGTGTTCCAAGTCCAGAGAGATCTTCATCTTCTATACCAGCTTGGGTGACACAATAATGATGGGCGCTCCACTGTCAACTATCGCTCGCACCCTCACTCAATTCACTTGAATATCTATATACATACAAACAGAGTATTGTAATAGAGTATTTACTGAGTGAATTGCGGCGTTATTAGCTGAATCTAGGGTATGAATAATCTGCGCTGATAATTCAGGAAATGATTCCTTAATTGCGCTAAGGGGAATCAACAGATTGGCCTCATCTAAGCAAACATTGGTTTTCTCATCAGGATTCTCAGCAGTCTAAATCTTCTCTGCCAGTTGTTGGGCGTATGGCCGGGCAACTTCCTGAACTATCTCAGAGTCAATCTTCTTTGCCCCAGCCCTGGTCACAGCATTTATGTCCATGTTGACCACTTGGTGTAGCTGATCCTTCTCGTCATCTATGAACAGATCACTAATGTCTATCTCTTCATTCATGGTATTGGGAGGAACAGGTTTCTCCACCGCTCTAGACTGTTCCTTGTCTAGGCAGCGGGACCTTTTCCTAAATCTTTGGCTACTGCTGTCTCTTTAGCCTGAACCACGTTAATCTGATCCTTTGGATTTTTGCAGTGTGCAGCAAAATGTCCTTTCCCGCCACACTGGAAGCAGACTATCTCTTTCATATTTAACCATTTGAAATCCTCGGCCTTATTTCCTGGCACAGTTCAGTTAAAAGTCTCCTTTGCTCCTTCACTTCCCTTCGTGGGATTCGGATTTTGGACCAGATTGAACTTGAAGCTTCTATTAGGGGCATCGAACGTTGCTTACAAAATCTTCAGGTTATCTACCATTTGCGAGGTAGTTATCTCAGTCGTGAATACAGTAGATATCATTCAATGCAAATCACAATAGGGCTGAAGGGCCACTTGCAAAGCGATTCTTGCATCAAAGTCATCTATCACCTTTGCTCCAGCCAGGATCTGCAACTCTTGGTAATATTTTTGATCCACGAAGCTTGCAAGAGACTTGTCTTTATGGAATTGAATTCCCATAAATTCTTGCTTGTGTTTTGACATATGGGTTGGACTATCAAACTCCTTCATTATGGCTGCCTTAGCCTCGGCGTATTACCAGCTGTCCCCCTCCAAGTGGGGTAACACTAGGTTCTGGAAGTCTGTTTCCAAACAGTTCATGACCAATAACGCTTTAATGATCCCTGTATCCATTAATGGTCATGTAGAATAGTCAGAAAATGCTGGGGCGTTATCCTGATGGAATGTGGGCATTTTAGGTGTTGCTCTGAATTCATCCGAGTCATTTTGGGCCAATTCTCTTGGTTCAGCTACTCAGCTCACTTGTGGAGTGAATTCAGGCGTCATCTCCAAAATAGCATTAAATGTGGGTGGCATATTTCTCAGGGTATTCATCTTCCCAAGTATCATTTGAGGACTTCCCTCTTCAGCATCACTGGTCATTTCAGACTCACATGCACATCTGTGGGATTTCAAATCCTCTACTTCTTTCATCAATTTCTCAATGTCCACACCAAACTTTCTCAAATGAACGCGATCTGCTTCACGCTCTGTTTTCAGGAATAGGAACTCTCATACGAGGTCTCCTTCTTTCTTATTTAATGAGTTTACTTTGCCGAGTAACTCATTCCTGAAGTTGGCTACGTTTTCAACTCCTTCATCCACCTTGGTGACTCACTCTTCTAAGGCTGCGAACTCCTGATGGTCCATTGAGTTTAAGGCATTCTGATTCACTGTGGCGATCTCAGTCCACAGCTTGTGCATTTCTTCTTTATACGACATTATTGATAGATTCTTCTACTCAACTACCCCTGTAGTGAGCACCAACTTAATAAAAATTTTACTCAGGAGTTGGTTTATGGTTGTCAACACAGTAACCTTCTACTGCACAGGTTTAATTTCCTTGTGCACCTCACGTTGTATAGATTATTATCCAATAATAGTATGGCGACTATTATCCATAGTTGAGTTAGAACTATTATCAGGCCCAACGCTTTGGCCAGTACTTCCAGTTAAAAGCTTGATAAGTCATACTCAAAGGGATTTGTTCCCTCTATTACTGTCCACTCAATCTTCATCAAGATCCTCTGATGACAGTCTCCTTCAGCCCAACACACAGTCGGCAGCTATACCTGATTTGTGGTTCCCTTCATCTCTAGATCCCCGCTCAGATCTCTACTCTTCTCTCTGAGAGTCTTCCAATTATTTCCTTCTACAATAATATCCTTAAGATAAACCTTCACACTTGATGCTGATAGTCTAATTATAACTGAATCTACAATAAAACTAATAATGTTTTAATGTATGTTAAGCTTGGTAGCAATAGTAATGTTTGTAGTAATAGTGTTTTTTATTATAGTAAGCCCTAGGGAATTATATATAGTAGGGGATTTGGCTGTCTAACCCTCAGTTGACACCTCTTTGATGAAACGGCAGCCATTGCCATTAAATCACCCTTCCTCATCTCAGCAGCGATGGTCTTCCCCATCCTGGCTGGGATTCCATCATTGGACATCCTCAAGACCTTAAATGGAAAGAGTCAGAAATGTGTCCCTAACTTTTTCTTCTCAATCCAAAAGAACCAACCATAATTGACTAGCGACCTGCTTATGTAATGGAACTTTTTACCCATTATGCAGGTCACTTCACCAACTATTCAATTCTCTAGTTGCAGGCGGCATCATTTGCCTAGCAACTAAATACTCATTCCCAATCAGTTGGTAGTGAAACCTGACCAATCCCAATTGGTACACCTGATAGTTAATCACTATTAGATGCCCCTATTTTGTCAGCCGCTCCACCCAATGAGATATTAGGTATTCATCCGGATCAATCCCTGATGGATATGACCAGGCGAATATCCAAAATCCCCCAAACGTAGTTCCTCTGAAATTTGGGCCAACCTATTTCTGATTCACTTCACTTTAGGGAATTTTTCCCTAGCGACACCAGGTAATATAGCAGGTTGAATATGGGAAAAAATTCCAACAAAGGTAGATACTAGGATTAGAATACTCAATAGCATATTTATACCTCAAAGTTATAAGCCAAGTTATAACTAACTTAAATCAGAAAATGTTGCATCAATGGGTTTTAAAGATCTGATCTGCCATCATAATTACTTATAACCAAAGGAGCTAAGGCGAAATAACTAAAAAGTAATTTAATACAACTTTGACACTCCCTATAAAACCAGGGCACACAAGGCGAGAAAAGGTATAATAATCAGTTAAACCTTATATTAGTACAAAGTAAAATATTCAAAATGTATACATAAACAGATTGTTGTCTAAACCTACTGCAACATGGTTGACACTGACATTAGTTACTAATTGCAAAGGAACATCTCACAAAAAAGTTAAACTGTAAGTATCTTTGCGTATTGAGTTCTGAACTGTCAACGGTTTGGACTTCTGCTTACAAGATCATTTAAATATTTTTATGGAATATAACTACATTATAGAAAATCATATTAAAAATATATTATTTTAAGTATGTTATAGTGAAAACTTACATTTTTGGAATGAAAACACTTTGAGTTTTGGGCTGTTTAAAGATCTGCTTTGAAACGTTAAGCTTTTTTGTTTGATACTGAAGAAAATCTTTACTAATGCAAAGCGGTTGAAGACTTCATTAGGGAAATTTGACCATTAATAAACCAGATCTTATGACGATGGCATATTAGGGGTGGCATTCAAGTTTAGGCATGAGATTCTCCACCCTTAAAACCGTGTCTTATCATGAATCTGAGACTTAAGAAAATTAGGTTTTATTATATATTTCTGCCTTAAACTTGGTATTTCTATCTATTACAGAATCCTTAAGTATTGCTTTTACTGCTTAACTAGAAAAGGGATGGTAGTCAACTACTTGTGAAGGGTTACTAACGTCTGAATTCCATCATTTGAATGACTGTTATCTGCTAACCCCACATCAAAATACTGATAGATTGCTTATTATTAAAAATGTTTTCTGAAATAAACCTGTCAAGCGAACTGGCAGATATACATATCCCCTTAGATCATATTATGTGTTTGATCTCTAATAAAAAATTTTGAATCAAATTAATTACCACAGGGTTTGTTTACATCTCTGATACTTTCCAACGAGCATTAAGCTTGTAACTGGAGAATTAAAGTTATCACACCTTTAGTATTGTGGATATAACCATTTTTTCTTGTACTTTTGCTAGTCATCTTGAGCACTTAAAAAAGAAATTACAACAATTTTATGAGTTCTGCATAAAGTTTAATTCTTCAAGGTACATCTTTTTCATCCCAAATTGGAGTTTCTTGGGAACAAGGAATAAATAAGGGTATTCTATCATTTAATCTTGAAATTTTTGGACTTCTTACAGATTTTCACCACAAATTTAGTAAAAATGTCTATGTTATTTTAGGGATAATAAATAATATTATAGATTTATC
This sequence comes from Massospora cicadina, assembly GCA_022478985.1. Classification (NCBI taxonomy): domain Eukaryota; kingdom Fungi; phylum Entomophthoromycota; class Entomophthoromycetes; order Entomophthorales; family Entomophthoraceae; genus Massospora; species Massospora cicadina. Next base: position 108,068 of record JAKSZP010006760.1, read on the forward strand.
CTCCACAATGTCGATTTGGCTGGTCCCTTAATTCAATTTTTTAATAAAAAAGTACTTTTCTATATGAAGAAGGTGAAATTAAGCTTTTAATTTTAGTAAGACTTAACTGACCTCTGATAAACTACTTGTTACCCCAATATTGAGATATTAAGCCTGCCAATTACAAGATATCCGTGTTATATAGCCTGGGCATCTACGCAATTCAATGAACATATGGTAGCTCATCTGAATGCTCTTTTCAGTAGTACTTTGACTAAAGCCATAATAAGTTATTTTTGTAACTAAACAAGTTTGTATGGCGGTACTCATGGCTTTTAAAAAATTCTATCCTCTTATGTATAAGAGTATTTTTATAAATACCAATCATTTCTCAAAACAATGTATGCGACAGATGAAGAACCCTGAAAAGAGATTTATAAGAAAAATCTAAACCTTTAAAGATAATATTTTATATAATCTATCATGATTTGGATATACATTTAAATGCTTCAGATTGTTTGAATTACCAATGATGTATATGTTAGGGGCTAAAAGAAAAATCTACTGTACAGTATCATTGGAAAGCCTAAAAAGGTTTGTAAATTGCAATTTAAAATTGAGTTAGCAAGTGTAAAAAAACAAAGTCAACTCTTACTCAATAAGCTGGGTTAGAGCATCTGTCTACCCTATATACAAACATGTGTCAGGAAGGATGACTTTATATTGGCCGTCAACAAGTGTTACAAAGAGCTTTTAGAAAACTTATTGAAACTCTCTTTGTAAGTTTACTGAACAGGTTTAGACTTTGTTGTTAGAGTAAAAGAGATTTTATTTTGTATAAAGACAACTAGATGATCAAGTTTTGTTTATAATTGGTTCCCATCCTACTCAGGTACACTCTAATAGTTTTTTTATAAAATTAGATAAGTGCACCTAAACCCCTCAATTTTTATAGAAGAAAATATTAAAATATTCAACTGTCCAATTTTTGTTTTTATTAGTAGTACAAGGGGTTATATATAAGATAGCTTTGTACTCAACTTTTCAGCTGACACAGTAGAGTGCATTAATTGCCCCTACAAGAACTTAACCCTTAGGGCTAAATTTTGAACCCAGAGGGTTCCAAAGCCTAGGTCATCCCCATTAGGTCAACCTTTATAGTTTAGCGTATACCCATTTTTATTATAAGCCAATTCCCATTTATAGGGGATTCGTTTCATAGGATAAACTACAAACTTCTGTCAGAACAGGTGTTATAATGCTTTGGTTGATCCAGAAAACGCCTAATTGATGGTGCTACAGCCAAATTACCCAATGTAGGAGTTTGATTTTCAGGTATACACTAATAACTAATTTATCTACAAAATTTGATGGTGAAAGCATAAAGTTAACTACAAATTTGCATTTTAATTGGAAGAAAACCCTGACAATAGATTTAACTAATAATTAATTCCAATAACTGCCAGATAAATCTTGGTGATAGTATAAGCATAATCCATGTTTTTATAATGAGTCTAAGCTGGAAAAATGGTCATCTTAAACCTAGCACCTTACTAATGCCTGATATATAAAGCTACAAAGAGAAGATAAAAGCAATTAGTAATGTACTAGAGTTATGATCTCTCTATCAATTTGCCCACTTTTGGTCAAATTGTAGTTTGAAATTTAGTAAAAAACAGCTCTACTTGTCATCACCCTACTCAAGTTACCTATGTCAATGTGTTTGACCTGCTGCCTTCACATGGGGCAGTAATGCGCCACCTCCTAATGTTTTTTAGCCATTGGCAAAACGTGCTTGGGCTGTTTCAGCTTGCCCTCAAAATCCTTCAGGATGATATTTCCTGCCTAAGGACTTAGCATTACATCTTGCTCAAACCCAGTTGATGCCATGTTGCCCCTTGTGCTCTCCTGGAGCAACATGTGATTTGGCCTTCAGGTTGATTATGGTAAGTTATTTCCCTACACAAACAAAGGTATTATTGAATTAGCCTATAATGTTATGAAGCCTGCATGCTTCATTGACTTCTGCCCCTTCAAGGGGTATTTTGATTTTGGCTATTAAAGTGAAGCTGATGCTGCTATAGCAGCTACAATCCCTCTGTGTTCCAGGGCACCCCCTTCCAACTACTTGTACCAGGATGCCACTAATACCACTCTTGTGGTTCAGTTTGTGGGCCTCCCTACCCACATACCACCCAAAAATTTACATAATGAGATCATTGCTATGTCAGAATAAGGTTCCAATCCTAAACAACAATTCATGGTTCCCAATAGATCCACCCACCTCTCAGGCTCCTGCACCTTTGCGACTATTTGTCCAGTATCAACAGAAGTAGCCCTCTCAATCACCTCTCACACCATTATCTCCTCTGCCCCTGACCATTTTTTTCTAGCCTGAGTGGATGGATTGCGCACCATCTGACCTACCTGTTTCAAACTGGACCGTTCAAAATGGCGCTGCCCCTCCAGCACCCAAGTCGCAGCATCCACACTTACCTCTTCATACAATGATCCCATAGCTAATCCAATTACGTTTTTTGAATGGGGCAATATGCTTCCCCCCTCCACTTAAGGTGGTAGCTACAGCAACCAACAAATCAACCAACCAAAAATTACATCAACAAACTCTTCTCCTTAACCCACCAATCAAGAATCAGAATGGATTACAGTAAATTCTAAATTATCCTCCCTGTCACCCGCCACAAATCACCCATATGCAAATAGCCCAATCAAATTATACCAAAATCCATGGGTTTACTTGGTTGAGGTTGACAAATTGGGTGAGCTTATCCCTGAAGCCAAATGGGCTTGGCCTCCTCCATTTAAAATGTACCTAAATACTGAATACGTGGACTTATTTAACAAAGCGCCATTATGTGCTTCGCCTGATGCTGCCTCATTCAAAAGTGACCACCAACTGGTTGAAGAGGCAGTTGCCTCCCCAGAATGTCGCCCAACACGTAAAGCCATTGCGAAATTAGTTGCAGTACTGGCTGTGGGCCTGCCACCTCTTATCATCCCTAGTACCATGCTCCCAAAACATAAACAAGAACATATCCGCTACTATCAGGTGGTTCATACAGCAGTTCAAAAAGTTTTAGCAGTCGCAAAATTTAGCCCATAAAACCCACATTACCCGCAACAACCTTGCAACCATTGCCAGCCTACCTAAAGTAAGCCTTAACTACAAAAGCCCTTAAAACCTACATTCCCACCCTCCTCATCGCACACTTTGAGTTGCAAGCACCTCTCTGTTATCTTGACCATCATTTCAATGATTTTTCCTTGCTAGTGCTCTCAGCTTTGTGTCATTACATGTCCCCATCAGATGAGGATGAAGAGCCTCCCAATCCCCCTTCACCCTCTGCCATGTCTGTATAGCAGTTTCCACTTCCAACTTGGTTGGTGTGATTTTCTTTGTTTTTTTTTCAGTTTGAGTGGATCTGACTGTCTCATTTCGACTTTATATTATTTTACTTAAGTCTAAGCTCTTTTTAAAGCATCAGTAATGTCCATTACCTGGTTGGTGTACCTCAAATTAATCGAATGTACTAGAGACAGTTATAAGCTGGGATCAAGATGGCTTCAGACTGAGATATCAAAAAAAACTAATAAATTCTGAAGCCCGATTTGGCACTGTTAGTATTGTTGTATTAAGCCCTACTCATGGCAATGCATATTCATTGATAAATCATTATGTTTATTGATCATTTTACTAAATTGGTTGAAACCACTTCAATCCCAGTAGTAAATCTCAAAGGTCATTTCATACTTCATATATTGTCAGGTTTTCATTTGTCTTGGGTGCTCAAGAGTAATGCTACTTGACAATGAAAAACTTTGTCTCTTAAGTGGTTCAATACTTAAGTACTATTAATATAACTAAATATAAAATCTCCACGCTTTACCACCCTACAACAAATGAGATGGTCAAAAGGACAAATGAAGCTTTGAGCTCCAAATAAAAGAGATGACTACTTCTGATTTTTCACTATGGATCAACTACTTCCTTAGTTTAACCCTGGATTACTACATTAACTATTATCAAGCACATGTGACCTTTTACATGTCTTATATGAGCAAGAACAATCATAATTGCTGATTGTAAAGCCTATTATTGAATTAGTGATGAATGACAACCTTGAGCTTACTTTGCAATAAGTTAATGATGCTTACTTGTTCTCTAGATATGGCTTACAACCTTTATAGCAATATCTATATAAAACCAGACAAATCAATATTAGCAGGAAAAGCTACATTAGTATCATTAAGAAGATCTAGTACTTTTCTACCATTATAGTCCCAGTGATAAGGATAACAAACTCGCAACTTCAGGCTGGACACTATAAAGTAATCTATATGATGAGACATGACTAACCAATAGTCTCTGTGATCTTTGAGGACGTGGTAAAACGAGCTATATCATATTTATATGTATTCTTGTTCCACCCTAGCATTATCTTGATGAGGGCATCTTACGGATTCATGTTAAAATAATGAACCTTTTTTAGTCATATAAATATTTAATCTTATATTTTATGGAAGGCAATCATTATGAACAACTATTATCATATCTACTACCAATCAGATTCCTATTTCAATAAAAAATGGACATTTTGTATGCTTGGGGCGCTTACAAATATATTGTCTAAGTGTCCTACACTTATACAGCATTATGAGTCACTAAGAAGAATGGCGGGACCAGAATAGGAGGTAAACCTAATGCATTGGGAGATCTTTTAGAAAAAGGACAAATATTACATTCAGTCACTAATGTCCCTTGAGTCTATGGTGTTTCACAATTTCAACTCAATGAATTATTTATCATAGTATCTACTATACTTCTATTTTATTCCTATCTCTGTTGGTACTGCAATAAGACTGAGCCTAATGGGGGATTCAGGTTTTAGAGCTTCTGAGAGTTGGGAATGTTATCATCAATAAGGTTAGTGCAAGGAAACCCAGATCTACTGGTATATTATAGGCTTTTAAATACCCTCTAATAATTATAAAAAACAGGAACCTAAATTAATACCTATATTTATTTGATCATTGCTTTAATTTCATCTTAGGATATCTATATGAAAGTGGGTTGCATTACATCTTGGGAGGCCATTGAGGACTGACTATCAATATCTTTCCATCTCTCTAGGGTGTAATAGATAAAATGATGACTCTCTATTGTTTATTGTAGTCTACCTGAGCTTTAAGGCGATTCTTTGACTTCCTTAACATTTTGGCATAGATAGTATCTTCCCTTTTGACCTTCAACTTTTTGGGTTGACATACCTGTGTAGCTATAATTGTTGATCAATGTTATCAATGAGGGATGAAGTTTAATTGCAACTTTATTCTACTTATCCTCGTTCAACTTTTTCAGCCCAAAATTGCCCCTTAAAATCTGTTGGGGGTGCATAGGTTCATTAAATTGTCCATTTTCTTTGTTAACCATTCTTTTGCAACATTGAATATTACATAATCTGATTCTCATTTATGTGTAGCCCTATAAGGCCTGTAACATTAAAAATGATGAGCTTAATAATTCTATCTTCTAGTCAATGATGATAAAACATTACAAAATCCAATGTGTGGTATACAGGTAGTCATGGTCATCATAGGTTACTCCAGTCAGCCTCTTTGGTGGTGGTGTGAACTAAGGCTATTTATGGCTAGGAATTGTAAGAGAAGAGTTTTATTGGATTAAGCTCAAAGAGTTATTTTAGATGTTTCAGGTGTGGTGGATTATACAATAGGTTCTGGACTAATTGGTAGAGTAGGTTCCATACCATAGAGTTTTTCAAATGGGGAAATCTTTACTATTTAAAGATAACTTTTCAATAAGAAAGCAGGTCACTTGGTAAAAATTTATTCTATAAATAAGAGAGTTTGTAGATGTAATCTTACTCAGCATTAAAATTAATGTACCACTAACTTCTTTTGACAGCTTCAGAGGTAGTTGGATTTATAGGGGGCTGAGAAGGGTTTGATGTGTAATTTAAGGTAGCTTTTTCATGTACCACCTCATAATTTGAAATTATAATTGTCGTCATACAGCAGTACTCTTAGACTACCTTGTTGCATGAAAATGTGTCAATAAAGAAATAGTTCAGTATCGTGGGTGGGGGCTGTTGGTTCTTTTGCTACCCTTATTCACTTGTTGAGGTTTTTTACAGCTAATATTATATATATGTCCTTCTATCCCTGTTGGCAGTGGCCCAATAACATTGCCACTTAAAGTGTGACATGGTGCTGAAGAAGTGACCATAAAATTTTAGGATCATAAAGTGAGTTTATAATGAGGTTTAAATATTGGGCAGGCATGCAATAAACTTGAAAGTACTCTAGCATACCATTCCAAAAGCACTTAGATTTTAGCCACAGTAGTTTTTCATACTGCACCATGGCTGGTAGTAGTGTAACCTTTCTATATTTTCTTCTATCCAACTAGAAGGCCTGAAATTGTGAAGACACAAATTTTGTACTATTTTATATAACATAACATCAAATATCTGCATGTTGTCTGCCCTTTCAATGATCTTGTTTGTATCTTTGGAGTCTCCATAACCCACAAATTAAATTGGCAGATGAAATCATAAAGTCGGTCCTTTTCAGGGATATTTTTAAGACTAACAATATTGAGAGGCGATTAGTATTTTGGTGCAGTGAACCAGTATGATATTTAATTGAGAAGACTAGTTTTGTAGCTGTAAGGCCCACTGGGCCAATCATCCCATAGGGTTGTGTATATAGTGTAGCAAGCATAGTGAAGAATGATTGTTTAATATTTAAGGTGCATCCCATATAAAAAAGAAGCGGACATTATTGATGGCGAGGAACACAGGCAGATACACACAATTTATGACACTGTTGATTATTTTGGCCTTAGATAGCATCTTACTAAAATAGACAATTGGATGGGCTACTTTAGTTTCATTATGTGAGCCAAGATTGCACCAACTGCAAAACTTTCTTGCATTAGCTTTTCAAGTTTTACATTTGCTAAAATAGGAACTCTATTAGTGTGAATGGCCTAACAGTATGGCGACTGATGCTCCTTACTTTTTCGCCATCATCAATGACCTTTCCTTACAGATCTGCAGGCAACTACCCAATCCACCATATTACCAACTTCACCTTGGCAGATTAACCCATCATGGTGGGCACTAGCGGTACTCTTCCCCCTTCCTGGGCGTCCTAAACCCTTGCTCCTCCACCTCATAATTTTTCCCTACTTGTTCATCTTTAGCTACAATGACTAGGCAAGTTCTCATGAGGTATAATGTAGTTCAGTTTGGGAGTTAGTTGCACCAACCATTACATGTGTGTTCACCCAGCAACTAGCTTTTAGTGATCCTTAATACCACCTCTACCATCCAATCTGAGCTATATCCACTTTAAATCTAGCAAAGGTAGGTATACACAATGAAAGAAATAAGAAAAAGATTGGTAGAATTGAAGATAATTTTACTAAGAAAGAGGTTTGTTTATCTATAGGCATCACCCTGCCTTTTAATATAATTGTCATTTATTAGCATCTCTCGATCATCAGCACTTTCACTGCCAATTTCAATCACCTGATCTCTGGCTGTCAATTTGTTCCTCTTAAATTCATTTTTTCTCCATGTACAATATTTTACATTGAGTTATTAAGCATCAGTTGCCTATTTAATTTGTATAATTTTTATTAACCATTTTGTAGAATTAACATCGGCATTAATCACTGGCTATTCATAGTAAAATTAGCAGATTGTCCCTTTTTGACTTGACTTTTGAATCACTATTAGACCCTCACTTTAATCATTAACTTGATCCTACTCTGTCAAGTTGCTGGATGATCTCGAAATAATTAGATAATTAAATCATCAATGGCCTCAGTTGTCAGTGATCCAAAAACTTGATGTTGACTCTAAATTGGCGCAACTTTTTATTAATTAGTATAAATTAAGTTTCAACATCATCAGCCTCAGTTGCCAGTGCTAATACTGCCCAAAAAATATCTAAGATTGTTCCCAATACTCTTTCAAGTAAATTGAAGAGATTCAACTTATATTTAATAATTTAATAGTTTTATAAAAAACTTTGGCTTCAGTTGCTGGTGATGGAATTAACTAAACTCTATTGGGGATTGTTCCTGATATATAATTGACGCCAAATTGGTAATCGCCATCATAAACAATTATTGAGGCATTTTTTAACATCCTTGGCTTCATTTGTCAGTGTCAAAATGCACCAATTTCCTGTTGGGGATCATTTCCAACGCTTTCTACATCAACCTGATTTTGACAGATCAGAAAAGCAAATTTGGAGCAAAAATTAAGTTGACAAACATTAAATATATTAGCAAGCCTACTAAGATAATCAGCAATCATCTTCAACTAATTTAAACCTAACTTGGTAATTATCTGAGAAATTTATATGGTTAAAATTCTAACAATCAGTGAACAGGAGAAATAATTTATAAATCTTGGAATAAATTAGCTTGGGTTCATGGATTAGGTTAATAATAATGCGTTAAAGAAAAGTTGTTTTACTAACTCCTATCAGAAAGGTTCATCATCTTGTAACAAATGGACCAAGGGTTCAGTGAACTAGAGAAATGGGCCAATAGCAACGATGGTTTATCCCACCATTCCTAAAAAACCTATCATCTCTTGGACTACTTGGTAGGACATTTTCTTTATTAATTAATTCAGTAATGGCAAGATCCCCCTTGGTCACTTTATGTCCTTGTCAGATAATTGCAGGCCCAACTATTGTGAGAAGGGTGTTTTGAGGTTAAGTACAGCGGATTTCCACAAAAAACCTTGCCAATTCTCAGAGAAGTCCCTCAAAAGGGGATATTACTATTACTCACTCTCCTTGGCCAAAATTCTCATTTGTTGATAGTCAGGTTGCGCTGACCCTGAGGCAAAATCAGAGAAGTTATTCTGAGGATCTGATATCCAATTGGTAAAATACATTAAATTTTTGCACCACAGGTTTGTCTTGCCTACTATCAACCCTTCATCAGTCGTTTTGTCAAAGCAAGGCGAGTTTCAAGAGCTCCAGTTGGGTGAACCACCATATTTCTTAATTAGGCTCTAAGCTTATAATGAGTTTCACACCCATCTTTCTTTAAGCCTCAAGTTGCTTTAAATACTAGGGAGCGAGATTTTAATAAAGGATCGCTTTTTACCCTATCTCAACCCCCAATAAAGTCATTATGATAACCTAACTTTTAGTATTTGTTAAAGGTTTAATATAAATTTAAACAATAAATAATCCCCTGTTATATTTCAGCAGATGAGAGTATTACTTCTCCAGGCATAAGTGTTGAAATTAAGCTGTTAAATGCACCAGCAAGCACAATAACCGCCTGAATTCCAACAAGTGGTGCTCACTACAGGCGGTACCTGTACACCACAATAATATAAAAATGAAGGGCGTTCAAGGGAGTACCCCTCTTCCCCCTTCCACTGAAAATGAAAAAAAGAATTTTTGCCCTTGAACTGCAACTAGCCAGCGCACTGTTCCATCTTAAAAACTTTGAACAGCACCCCCCAAACCTTTACATGAAACTATCTTTTTGAACCTCCCTTAAAATATAAATTCAATCTCAGAAGGGTAGCATTTCCTCATTCATTTAAGTCTATGTATCTTCCATGGAAGGCGCGACTGACCAATAAAAAGTCAAGAACACCCTCTCATGCTTTAGTGCATGGCCCAGAGGTGATGGTCCCTCATATGGACACTCTGGTTACATGGACCAAGGTTAAGAATTCAATAACTACTAAATTTGGCTTAGCGCAAAGCTTGTAGAGGAAGAAACAGGCCTTTATGTGCCTCATAATGAAAAAGGGGAGAATCACTCACTACCTTTGTTAATCGATTTTATAGTGAAACTCAGCCCCTGGTACTTGTTAAGATGTTACCTCTTGATGATGCCCTTGCTGCCATTATAACTGGCTTAGCTACTCGCCCTACCATAACACGACATCTTGTCTTCATAAAACGCCACATACATACTATCTGGGATATCAAGGAGGCGTTACTTGAGGTTTCAGATATCTATAGCTATGTGGGTACTTATGGACTTTCGTCAAATCCACAAATCGTCATTGAAGTTTCTTCAACCATAGCCCCGAAAAGGAGTTTAAAATGATTCCTAAGATCACACCTGTGTTGGTTACTACTCCAAGACCAGCACCTGCTGTGCATCTCAAACTTAATTCCACAGCCCTGCAAGACTGAGGGTAATAAGCCAGTGAGTAATCATATGCTAACATCCATGGGGCCAATCTCCCTGCCACTAACTGTTGGCAAAGGTCATCTTTTGCCATCAATTGAGCCTCTGCTTTACCCCAAGCCGTCCGAGGAGAAGTCTCTTCCAGCGGCCCAAAAGGCTTCTTCTAAGCCCAAAACTCTCCCTTTAGTGCCATTCGCTCCAACCAACCATGGGCTCGATGACTAGGCTGCTTAATCTAAGCTTTCTATTTTCCCAATGATCATAGCCGCGGATGGCCCCAAAAATAGCAAAGTTATGGTTTCCAAAATCCAGCCGCACTTCTGCCATCCACCAAATGTTTGTGGACAACCCTTCAGATGTTGTGTCTAAAATGGCTATGAGGACGTCGGTTATTATGTCCTAAGAGCCCCTGCTGAAGTATGTATATCAGAGCGGCTGGACTCTGAAGGAATAGATAAAGCCCTAATCCCTTGAAGCCTACTTTAATCAAGTGTTAGGTGCCCTGAGGTTAATGATACCACTAGAGATGCTGACCAGGTTATTACTACGCTGGTCCAACCCATTCATCAAGTTCATACCCTACAGTCCATTAAAAATAGCTATTTTGAGACAGCTAAAAATCTTGCCTCTATTTTCGTCTTAAGAGAGTATTAGCCCTCACCCCTAACTTTAGTGGGACCATAACTAAGGTAGAGGTCGCTATTCAAAAAGTCCAGGTTAGGGCTATTCTGGACACTAGATTTACTGTAAACGTTCTCTCTTCCAAGCTGATCAAGAAGATTAAGCTGGCTCCTGATCTCGATTATACTCAGGAGTTTGGAACAGCGGGTCCCAGTAACACCCGCGCTATTGGAGCCTACTCAACTTGTCTATTTGGATTGGAAAGCTCATCTTATATTCCCCTTCCGTGGCCTTGAAAAATAACGCTTATGACATGATTATTGGCACGCAGTTTATGGTTGAGTATGATGGTATAATCAACATGAAACAGGGTTACCTCTCCCTACTCGGTTATGAAGTCCCCTGGTCTTTACTGATGATGAACCCAATAAAAAGTAATACTCCTGCTTGGTTGTGTAACCTTCCTCAGTCTTACCTTTGTTCTACACGACCTCTGGATGCAACAAAAAAAGTTTCCTGATTTGTGGATGCTTCAAAAGGTATTTAAATTTTTTTGCTTCAGAGAAAACAGTAATCAAGGCTGGTGAGCAATTAGTGGTTGCTACCAACATGACTCTGAGATCCCCCTGAGCCTGTCTGCTGCACATAATTAGCATTGATAGAGTAAGCTCTTTCAGACCCTCGGGTGTTTCCAGGTATAGTAGACCCCACCTATCAACGACTCATTAATATCCTCTTGGGTAACCTTACCAATAAACCCATTATTGTAAAAAACATCAAGAGATAGGAAAAGGTCTGCTAATCCCTCTCAACGTATTGACAGGGTTCACTTTATTGGGTCAATGTTGGATATGGGTTTAGCCACTGACCAGTTGGTGTGTACTCTGCCTAACGTCCACAATTCAGATGACCTAACCCCGGATGAGCTTGAAAAAGTTCATTATTCAATGGACACTTATGGCGATATTTTCTCTCAGACTGACACGGACTATGGGCACATGAAGAGATGGAGCCACACTATTGATGTTGGTGATGCTCAACCTATTAGCTCTATACCTTACCATAAGTCCAAGGTTGAAAGCATAAAATGAAGGTTAAACTCAAGCAGTTTATTAGACGTTGGGTTATTAGTACCATCCCAAAGCCTTTAGGCGTCTCCTCTCTTGCTGATCAGAAATAAGAATGGAGGTCATCAGATTGTGTTGACTACCGCAAATTGATTAACCTTACTAGGAAAGACAGCTATCTTATCCCCCACTAGATGATGCCCTTGCGCAACTCTCCAGCTCAAAATTCTTCTCAGCCTTGGATTTGGCCAGCAATACTGTAAAATGGATTTTTCCCCAAGATCAGGAGAAATGTGCTTTCATCTGCAATGAAGGCTTATTCCAGCTACCCGCCTACACCAGGGTCTGTGCATTGCACCTGTAGCTTTCCAATAAGCAATGGACCACATCTTGCGGGACCTCAATCTAAGCTGTGTGATTGTCTATCTTGCTGCCACACTGTTTTATTGCAACGTCAATTATCATCTCGCTCATTTAAAAGAAAACTTCCAATGCCTGCGGGCTTCTAACATCAAGTTGAACCGTCTAATGCAACTTCCTCCAAAAGAAGCTAGATTTCCTTGGACATGCTATTTCTCAAGAAGAAATTTAGCCTTTACAGGGTAAGGTTGAAGCTATCTCTAAAATTCTTTCCCCTAAGAACCTCCGGGACATCCAAATATTTCTGGGTATGATGGGGTATACCATCAGTTCATCCCACAAGTTTGCCCAGCTCAGTGAGCCTCTCGTCCTACTGTTGGCTAAGAACACCCTTTTTATTAGGGTACAGAACAAGCGACAGCTTTTGAGACGTTAAAGTGATTTCTTCAGCAACGCCCTATCCCACGCCACCTCAACTATAGTAAACCCTTCATATTGTTCACTGATGCCTCGGATTATGCCGTTGGAGCTATCCTGACCCAATTGGACAGCAATGGCGTAGATCATCCAGTCTCCTACTTCAGCAATATGTCGTCCAAAGCTGAACGTAACTACAGTGTCAATGAAAAGGAGTACCTTGCAGTCTCACTCGCTGATAAACATTACTGCTCTCTCCTATAAGGCACTTCCTTCACTGTGGTCACTGACCATGCCACCTTAAAATGTCTACAAAACATGAAGGATCCCACTGGACGGTTGGCCCGTTGGTCCCTCAAACTTCAACATTATGATATGAATAAAGAGCACCGAGCTGGGACGCTTTATAGGAATGTGGATGATTTGACATGGCTGCCTATCTTCCATCTGGACAATAGTGAATTGAAGAGATTACATGATCTCTATGACCCCTGAGGCCTGGGACGATGAGGATGACCCCGTCGAGAAAATGCTATCTCAACACTCTTGCAACACTAAGGTGGATAGCGGGAAGTTATATAAGAAAGTTGGGGTAAAATAGTTGCCCTATCTCCGGCCGTTAGAGTGAGTACCGCTGATTCTGGAGTCTCACACTATCATGGGTCATGGCAGAGTCCAAAAACCTGAGTCGGTTAAAGAGTGATACTACTGGAAAGGCATCATGAAGACCATAGATGTATTCCTGGATGCCTGTCTGACCTGTAAGAAGCAATCCAGCTTCAAGTTCCGGTATCAGTACCATTAACTACACCCCGCCAACCCTTTCAAACCATAAGTCTGGATGTGATGAGTCCTCTACCTCAGACTACCGGTGGCATTTGTTGTATCTTGGTTGAATTTATTATTTCACCAAATGGATTAAAGCTGTTGCTTTCCCAGCTCAGATGTCCAAGGCCACTGGAACTCCTTTACACCCATACATCTTCACATTCATTGTTGCCCCCTAGATCCTACTTTGTGACAATGGAAAAATTTCACCTATAGAGTGGTAAAGCTCCTCGCCACCTCCATGGGAACCTGACAACTCTTCTCATCCCCCTAAAAACCATCTACAAATGGTGCTGAAGAACTAGTAATTGGAACCTTGGTCTCTAAAATCCAGAAAATGGCCACTTCAGACCCTCTTCACTGGATCTGTATTAACCAAGTACTCTCATGGCCTACCATATCAGTTAACACCAAATCCTCAAAATGTTCTATTTCCATGTGTTCTATGGGAGAGAACCTGAGGTGACAACCATTATAGGCCAAAGATAATTTCTCTGACAGGAATGACACAGAACAAACCATGAAAAAGTTAGCCCATCATATCATCCAATTGCAATAAGAGGCTATGACTAACTTGGCAAAGATTTTCAATAAAGAATGCCAAGCCTCTAATGAGAGCAGGTCCCTACTTTCTTCCTTCCAAGTATCAGACTTGGTACTGTATCACCACAATTGGATCACCCCTAGTAGTGATAAGCTTGGGTCTATCTGGGATGGACCTTTTGTAGTCATATATAATCAAGGAAATGAATACTTAATCAAATCCCCTACTTCTGGAGTTACCATCAACTAGGTTTATGCCAGTTCTTGCGCTTTTGTTCCCCCTTAACACTCTTGAAGGGGGTAAATCAGACAATTGCAGTTTCAATTTTGTGAAAATAGTGTTTTGAGGGTATGGCGAATATTTCACAAAAACCTTGGTCAATTCTCAGTGGAATCCCTCAAATCAGGATATTACTATTACTCTCTCTTTTAGGCCAAAATGCTTAATTGTTGGTAATCAGGTTGCACCAACCCTGAGGCGTAATCAAGAAAGTCATTATGAGGATCTACCATCTGATTGGTTAAAATACATTAAATCTTTGTCCCACGGGTTTGTGCTTCCTAGTATCAACCCTCCCTCTGCCGTTTTGTCAAAACAAGGAGATTTTCAAGAGCTACAATAGGTCAAACCCCCATAATTCCTAATTAGGCCCAAAGCTTATAATAAATTTACGCCCATATCACTTCAAGCCTCAAGTTGCTTTAAAACTAAGCAGCAAGATTTTAATAGGGTTCGCTTTTTACCCTACTACATCCCTAAATAAAAATCATTAAAAAAAGCCCAAGTATTAGCATTTGTTAAAGGTTTTCATGTATAAATTTAAGCAATAATAATTTCTTATTATATTATCCAGCAGTTGGGTATTACTTCTCCTGCTAAAATTGTTGAGATTCAGGTGTAAAACGCACCAGCAATCACAGTCACCACCTGAATTCCAATATTCCTAATAATTCCAAATCTTTTTGTAAAAAAAACATACATTCAGAAAGCTTCAACATTAAAGTTTTTTTTATAATCACTAAAAGTGTTGTGTATGGAAAGGTGAGAATTAAATGACTGAGAAAATATTCTAATATCTTCCAAGTTTATCTATAACACAGAAAACAATGTTCCAAGACTAAATTATTAAGTTGGATAAAACTATGAAAGCTTTAAGACTAAAAATGGGATCAACTCTAAGCCTCTCCCTTTTGCCCAGCTTTCTGATATAGGGAATGTCCTAGATGAGAGATGAGTAGAAGCAGTCCCACCTTGTTTGCCCCTTTTAACCCTCAGTGCAACTTCTAAGCTGCTCTAACTGTCATATTAGAATCTGTATAGCACTAATTTCAGAGAATTAGTCAGCTTTATGTTGATTTTAAGATATATCACGATGGTTGATGCAGGGGCCAAACCCTTACCAAACAGAGGACTCCCTCAGTGGCTCCTCAAATAAAAAAGATACCTGGGGTATCACCAGGTGAAATAATTTCTCACAACAAATCCCATATAGGTTCAACATTGGGCGCATAATCAAGTGACAGAATTTGATCCTTTCAAGTTCAGGCCCACAAAGTAGAATACAAAACTCCTCATGCAAATATGTTGAAATAACAAATTGCAATTAGGGACATCATTGTTGATCAAAGCCCTCCTACAATCGTCCTACAATCAAATCTAGAACCCTGCTATGGGAAGTGTTGTGTTATTTTTTTATCTAGCTTCTTTGTTGGTGAATAAAAATCATTGGAAACCCCTGAATCTTTATCAATCCTAATAATTTAAACGGCAAATGTGAAGTCATTTTATAATTCTGTCTCTATCCCGGTCCTCCTCCAACGCGCCTCTCACAGCTCCTTGAAACCTGTAATGCCTTATGTTTGTGGCTGGCCTTGTGTGTTCTAGAATACCCGTGAAGGCAGCCAGGTTTTTCTTGGCACGTTGGGTTACTTAAAATATAACTCAACCTAATAATATAGTGGTGAAATTTTTGGTTCAAGGTCTCCTAACTTTGAACGACACCACCACTATCCAAAATTAGTTTTTCCTTAAAATGGTCCTCATCTGTTGCCTAAAAAATACTTTTAAAAAGTTATAAATCAGGGCTTACTAGCTTGTGCGGAACAACTCAAAAATCCCTTTGTTTAGCTCGTTTAGCTTTGAGATTAAACAGCTGGATCCCTCCTCTAGCCTTCTCACATTAGGCACCGTTAGGTTATAAAATCTGACAACAGTCAAGTTTGAGCGGGAATAGAAGTAATTCCTTCTGAGGAAGAGAGGTCTTTGCGTTATTGGACATCGCACCAAATGCCTCTACAAGTATAAAATGTGTCACAGAGTACAAATTATGGAGTCAGCCACTCAGGACGCGTCTCAAGGGTAATACAATGAGGCCAACTCAACCACCTCAAGGGTGAAGGAGCCATAATGGTTTATTTAAACCAGTCTCGATCTGATGAATCTCCCTCATGCCACAATTATTAAAAGAATCTTTATATGATTGCAAAGACCATAAATCCGGCAGCTCAAGCTATCAAGTCCTATCAAAATTCACTTGTTCATCAAGTGGAAGTGAAGCATCAAGTAGATCCAGTTTATGAGGTCCTTTCACACGTGTGGCACTTACAGATCCTGATAATCATGAGTCTACACTTTTGTCAATTGCTCAAGAAGTTATGCCCACTAAGTTTATCATTGGGTAATTGAAGATTCACAAACACTCCACGATTAAGCCATATGATTCAACCCTTTGTTCCCATGATTAGTTAATATATTTTATTATGATTACTTTCTGTTTTCCATTCATTTTTTAGTAGGACAACGTATGGTACTAGTAAATACTTGGTGGAAACTAGAGCACAGGGAAATTTATTGACCTTAAAGTTAGTGCAAGCTTTGGATCTTGCAAAACCCCAGGTTTTTATTTTAGGGGCATCTAAGATTTCTAAGCTCAAGCTGTGACAAACTGGTTTAAAACATTTGTCCCATATCAACTCGGAAGTTTCAGATTCCAAATCTTGAGCCAAAACGCCTGGAGAATTTCCAGCTGAGGTCAGCTCAGAGCCAGGGTTGTGTCCTCCCTGAGCCATTCTTTAGGCTCAAAAGAGCTTAAAGTATGGCAGGGGGAGGGATTCCCAAATGGCGACCTTGAAAGGTCAATCCCACGCTATTCTGAAACTCAATTTGGAATTTTGCAGCTTCCTAATTTGTTTAGGCCCCGTGCCTTACCTTAAAGTCAGGGTATGATAAGCTTTTATCTTGAAAACAAATCTTGAGCTTCCAGAACATTGGCCCTCCCCAGTTGCTCTGTCTTTTTCTTGTTTCACTCTCAATATCAGAGAAAAGCTGGGAATTGCCTCACTCGTTTTTTATTTATGTCAATTAAATTAAAGGGTTACTTTGGTGGTTTGCAACCTCACTTACCTTTCATTCTTTTTTTGATGTATGAGATTTCCCAAAAGTTTGAGTGTTAAAGATGGGTTTATATTTTTTAACACTAACAGATTAACTCAGTAGTACAACTTGGCTTTTTGACCTAATTAAGCGTCACTTTACTCCACAGAATCTCAGGCTTCTGAAAATGGAATCTGAGTGGTTCCGTTTGTTATACACATTTCCTCATTGTTGACCCTTGTGGTTTGAGGCTCCTAAATGACTTTATATCCCTCTTTGCGGCAATCCCAGAGTTTCACTAACCAGTGATTTTGAAGTAGGATGGTTGGGCCGCCATTCAGTGAGTATTGACTTAAAGCGCAATATGTTAGCTTTTACCTCAAATCTCACTTTGATGAAATTACCATACTTCCCACTTTGGAGTTGGGTAATGATCTGGCGGCACCTGAGAAAAATTCTTCAAAAGTTATTGTGCCTGAGTTGCCCACTTTGCCCCTGATCCTCGCTCCATTCAAGTTAGTTTTTGACATGGATGGGGACAATAAGCTGACAAATCACACGTATTTTTATCTAAGTTTCCAGTTAAATTTGGACCTCATCATAATCAACTGTCCCCTTTATCCATATAAAGTTGAGGAACCTCAGCGTTTAAGATCTGGATTAAAGATATGGTAACAAAGTGGTGTGCTATACATGCGTTAGCATCTAATTTCAACTGCACTAGTTGATACACCAAAGTTATAAGGTACTGTATGAGGACAGTAACCTTGACCAAAAACCTAATAAAACATCTTATATACATAAATAGGGTTTTTATTAAGAAATTAGGGAGCACAATAGAGTATCAAATAATGTCAGAGGCTCACATGTTCGCTCAGGCAATCTTCCAGGTAGGCTTCTATAGCTTTACTCCAGAAATAAAATTTTTTTCAAGACAAAACTCCTCAATTTTCTTTATCTACCAGAGATCTCATTGGTGCTTTCCATTATTACTAAGAAGTCCTTAATAATGATGGACTAAAATCGTGCTATCTAATTTGGCTTAGGATAAAATACTTAGGGCTTAAGACATTTTCATTTGAAAGAAATATGCTGGATGTAGTCAAGCTACTGGTCTGTTGCCATAATAATTAAATGGTCCTATTACCAAAAATATTATACTGGAACAGGGGCAATGTAGAAAAGTACACTAAAATTAAAATAGGAGGCGTTAAAATACTTAAGGTCACAGCCTCAACATCTGACTTTTAAATGAATGAGAGATGCAAGGTGGGGAATTTTAGGAGTCAATAAATAGTAAATCAATACTTTAGGCACTACATATAAAAACGTGGGCCATGCACCGAGGTGAATACTATAGATCAATTGAGCTACTATCTATATAGCATGTAACTATAAAATTAAGTATTTGAAAATAATTCACATAGATGGTTGGTCAAACCATTTACAACAGGGATGATGGTCAAGAAACCTCTCCTGTATCTTTGCAGGTAGTATTTGCACATAAGCCTGATAGTACTCTGAGACTGTGCATGAGTCAAGGACACTTGAAAATATGACAGTCCCAGATACATACACATTACCCTTGGAGGCAGAAAGTTCACAGGAGATTTCTAGGTACAAAGTTTTCTTTAAGATTGAATTGTCAAACGGTTTTCATCAAGTTCAAGTCAGGTCTGGTTAATAGAGGCTAAAAGGGTATCTGCACCTGATATAGAATAAAGTTTAAAATCTATTCTGTATGGGTTAAAAAACGCTCTAAATGTATTTCAGCACCAAAATGGTGATGCTTTGGCGGATCTTAGGTTCTCCTATGCATTTGCCTACATGGATTACATCTTAAACCAATCCAAAATGCAGAGCAGCAACACAAAGATTTAGTGGCTTTGGAGCTGCACTCCATTATGATGGACTGGTTGCTAAAGCCTCCAGATGTGAGTTCTATAAGGATGAAGTTCATTATCTAGGTAACTTGATTCTAAAAGATGGTGTTGCAATTGGTTTGACCAACCATCAGTTCATGCAATATTTGGTTAATACTCATATTTCACTAATAACTTAGAGACATGTTTGATGGTGTAAGTAGTCTTAATAACGCAGCCCTCAACTTCATAAGGAGTTTCCAAAGGGGTATTAAATTACTTTTAGGTGATCTTGCCTCAGTTCTGATGATTTTAATATGGTGGATCGAAACACATAACCCCCCAGTGAAATTTCTATCCAAACCATCAAATACTTACTTTGGCTCTTGACTTGGTAGATTATATCTGCTTCCAATACATATATCCTTACCCTCTAATTTGTTCCTGTACTGGCGTAAAATGTTATGTATGAGGAACTTTATTTTATTATGGAATTTCACTGGAACCTCTGATGCACCTAATTGATTGTAACTACAATGGAAATCCGCCAAGCCTTAGGAATTTGCCAATAGATCTAAATATGATTGTTTGCTCACTACTCTACCACTAAGAAGTGCTTTTAGTAAAGATCAAAGCGCCATTAAGAATTCAGGAAGAAGTTCATATATATGTGGAATTTTAAGAATGAAGAGATTTTTCCTACGTTGTTAGAAAAACCTTAGCTAAAGATATCTGGGCAAGCAGTGAAGCCTTTGCAATTACTCAATACTAAATTGCGCTTTTATCTATTTGATTATAAAGAACACATCTTGCCAGAATTCGGTTCTTTTGCAAGTTTACTAAGGTTTCTGCTCTCATACAGTACCTTATTTATAGCAGATAAAGAACCTGTGCCTTTAAAATTTGACACCTAAGTGCCAATTTCAACATATGTGTATTTATCACGCCTTCCATGTTGTAGGTTATCTGCTATTGGCCACTCAGTAACTCAGAAACAAATGCGCAGCTTCCTAAGATCTGTCACTTTCCTTAAAAAATTCTCACCCGCCATCTCTGAGCTGGCATCCTCCTTACACCCCTCACAGGTAAGAACACCCCATCCATTTGGACTCCCAAATGTTGACATGCAGTTTTTGAATAAAAAAGCTTTTATCACATCCCAGTTCTGCGTTACACAGATTAGTATGAGCCCTTTATTTTGGCTTGCAATGCCTCTGGAACTGCAGTTTAGGATAACCATCTGCAAGAATATGAGTGGGGGTGAACATCCAGTGTCATACTTTGCTTTAATAAATACATCACGGAGGGCGCTTGGGCCATCTATGATAAAGGGTTGGCTGCTGTTACATGGTTATTGATGCACTTGTGGAATCTTTTTCAAGGTGCCAAACATTCCGTGGTGGTGCGCACAGATCATAAATCACTTACTAGTATTAAAAACCCCAGAAGCTAGCTCAACAGGCAGACTAGTACTTGCCACGACTTCCCAAGTTTTAACTCTAGAAAGGGTTGTTATAGGGGATGTCCATATGATACCAGATATCCTTAGCCTTAATCATTTAATGGGGACTTTTAGATACAGATTCTAATTTAGTCACATTGATTCCCCTTGAATAAATAATAGCTCTCCTGCCTCTCGCCATTGCCACAGGTGCTTCTCCCACATTAAATTTGAAACTTAAATCCAAATCCTGTGGTTTTAAAACTCCCAGTATCCCTGTTATCTCTTCTAAGCCACCAATTGAGGTTATGACTCTGACAATGACCTGGTACCTCCTATAAATGATGGCTCTCTTCTTAATGCTGTGTTGACATCTAGTTATTAGATCTGGAAGCTCTTAACCTCCTTGAAAAGATTGATACTTTGAAAAGCCTATTTGTTGATAAACTTTAAAAAGGATAGGGTAATCTATTTTCTTGATAAAGTATGGGTTCATTCTTCCATGCGTTCTCGCGTCATAAGGGAACATCATGATCCCCATACCATGGGGAACCCTGTCATAAAAATACATTAACCTCAACAAATAGAATTTTCTGGAATGGACTGACATACACAGTGCATTTAAAAAGTTCTGGGACTAACGTTTTAAAGACACAACTTTACAAATAAATAAACTTTCTTTTATCATAATTAAACATACAACCTTTCCCTTCTATACATATTTATATTGCTAAAACAATTGTTAAAAGGTATGCACATAGTTCCTATTTTGTATAACCATGTCTAAACCAGCTGTCACATTCTTCTGAATTGTCTCTACTTTATCAAAAGGATTAACCTTCAGTGCCACCTTCAGATTAGAGAACAGAAAGAAGTCAGACAGAGCCAAATCTGGTGAATAGGGTGGATAATTATAATCTGAAGGTGGCACTGAAGGTTCATCCTTTTGATAAAGTAGAGACAATTCAGAAGAATGTTACAGCTGGTTTAAACATGGTTATACAAAATAGGAACTATGTGCACACATTTTAACAATTGTTTTAGCAATATAAATATGTATAGAAGGGAAAGGTTGTATGTTAAATTATGATAAAAGAAAGTTTATTTATTTGTAAAGTTGTGTCTTTAAAACGTTAGTCCCAAAATTTTTTTAATGCACTGTGTAGGTGGTTCCCGCTTAGATTAAACAATTATATTTCTGTGCTAGACAATTCAAATAGGGCAAGGCGGAATGGCTTTTTTCCACTCACTCCAAAAAGCGGCAGGGTCATGGTTTTCATTATTGTGGATTAAATTGTGTGCTTACCAATGTCCTGCAGGTAGGACACATTATGGTGGTTTTAGACCACTTCACAAAATATGTCATCTTTTTTTATTGTCTGACAACAACTACAGCTTAGGACTTAACAGGGTTCTTTGTGGGGCATGTCTTTGCCTTGTTTGGGGTTCTACAGGAAATCTTCAGCAACAGGGGACCTCAAAAGCCTCTCAATTTTGAGAGGCCTTGTGTAGCATGCTTAAATTTAAGCCATAAAGACCATAAGCCTATGTTCTCAAATAGATTGCCAAAAAGAATGCACTAACCAATCCCTGGTGCATTGTCTCTGATGCTATGTTACCGCCTCCCAGGACAAATGAGCAGCAGATCTCCCTTTTGCTCAGTTTCATAAAATAATTCCATACGCGCGTCTATGTGGGTATCACCCAGGTATTATAACCTGGATAAAATCACGTCTTCATCATTGGTCACAAAATTTGTAATAATATCCCAGTTGCAGATAACCTCTTTAAGCACATCCAGAAGGTGCAACTTTAGGTCTAACAGCACTTGACTAAATCAACGCATGATGACAAACAGTTTGCAGACAAAAAAGCCGTGCTACTCCGGATTAACAAGTTGGGAATATGTCATGGGTAATTTTAGTAACTTGCACCTCTTTTTTTAGCACTAATGGTGTCCAACCCAGAAGAGGAAGACATCATTCATCTTTATCTGCGATTGAGCCAAACAAAGAGATTATCAGTAGCTAAAAAATTCCCAATATGGCATCTCAACTAACAACCTAGGAAGACACATCAGGAGGTGAGGAAGTTTTGTGAAAACTTTTGTCCAGCGCCTGCTTTAGCTGGCGGACCATGGCTGACAGCACTGGGGTGGGAGCATCAGAGACATGGGGCATAAGTGAGGTATAGTTGTGGGTTTTCTTCATATATGAGGCCATCGGTGTCCATCATTTCAACATATTGAGCGAGTTGTGCTCCGCAAAAGTGATGCAAGCAGGCACAAAATTGATTGACTTGATGTGCTGGCGGGTTTGGGGATAGTTGAGGTTAAAAAAATAAGAATTTCCAATTAATGCAAGCGGCTCACACCAAAAGCAAGCTCCTCAATTTTGTATTTTGCATAGTCATCAAAATCATAGGGAAAGTTTGGTATAGGTTTTACCCTCCATGAGGGATTCCATCGCCACATTAAGTTGCTGGTGAAGTAGGGTTTTGGCAGGGGCAGCTGCGGCCTCAACTGTCATTTTATTTCCTTTTTTATAATTTCTCAAACTGAGTTTTGCACGGAAACAGTGAGAGCACAAATTAGAACAATAAAAAAATTCTCCAAAGCAAAATACAGCATGACATTAAACATCCGGTCACTATCATCAATCCAGTCAAGACATTTGAATGGATTAAGCTCAGCCTATGCTGGGCCAGCCACTGGAATTGGAGTAATGGCAGAGCTGATTGGTTGAAGACAGCTGACCACAACAGCTCAGTTGAAACTGTCTCAGCCACGGACTCAGGATTCATTAATCTGGTCAAATTGCTAAATTATCAAAATCTTGGTTGTTTTAGTTGGCTGCCACTTTATAAGCATGCTCAAATTCCCCAAAGTTGGGGGCGGGAAGATCGAGCCTCATTTGGAAAATTGGTGTGAGGCAGCAGCTGGAGCAATGCCAGAGGGGGGAGCTGCATAAGTGGCAGAGGCAAATACTGTGGGGCGCTTGAGCTTTGAATGATCGAGTTTAAAGCACAAGGGGCAAATGGCGCTGACATTATTGACATGTGCCCAGAATGGGTGATCAGTGGCGGATCTGATCAAAATTTGAGGGGAATTATGAGGTGGGTGTCATGATAGAACATGAAGATTGCCGTGAAGGCATGAGGGCCTGCTAGCTGATCTGCCCCATTAGGCACCATGAATTGCAACACAGTGTCTGCGCAGTAAATGGCCAAACCCTCTTTGAACTTGTGGCAGATGCATCTGGGGGAAAGGTAGGAGGGCAACCTGGCAAACTGGACCACCAAAGTGAAATCATCCAGAGTTGGATGAAAATGGTGGGAAATGATTTTTTTAAAAACTAAAGGCAGCTTAGCTGCCACCATTGCGTCATCTTCAAAGTCGAAGCTAAGATCAAAATGCCCCTTAAAGGGGCAGAAATCAATAACGCCAGCAGGTTTGTAAACTGCCGTGGCCATCTTGATGATGGCTGAACCTGTGTATGGGAAGAGATTCCCATATTTGACTTGAGGCCAAAACGCAAATTTTTCTCTGTGGGAGCACCAGAGGGCTCAGGAGCACTGCCTAGAGAGCTTGCAAGGTGGGTAAGTCCCAAGGGGGACATAACGCCCAATATGATAAGGAGGGCTAGCAGAGCCAGCCCAGGTGCACTTTGGCAGTGGCTGAAATATGCCAGATGGCTGCACACCACCACCCCAAGCCAGGGCAGCAGGCGTTGATGACATTGACATTGGTAGGTTTTGGCTTTAATGAGATGCTATTTTTGTTTTTATTAAACAATTAAAAATTTAGTTCAATTTTAAATTTTGAATCAAAATAAAACTTCTTTGATCCCAATAATTTTCACCTTAAAGTGCCTTGTCATAAGCTAGCTGGCTAGTGAGAAGGCCTCTTTCCTATCTCTCTGGTAATATATTCAATTATACCACATGGAACTGTTTCCACTCTGAAAAAAAATCACACTTTATATAAGTTTCAGAAGTTTGCCCTCTCAGCTGCAGATGAAGAATGTTCTGGGTCAAATTTAGCTGAAACAAGAATTTGTCAGCCATTTATGAGTTTTTGATTAACCCAAAGGCAATTTGAATAATAGCAATAACGAAAATATAGCAGATATTTGCTAAAAGACCCTGGACAATTCTTGGCGGAACCCCATTAATCAGGGTGACACCGTTAAAAACCTGCTCAGGCAATTAATGTAAAATTAAATGATCAGACTTCCCCAACCCCATGACGGACCTTGGTGCAACCCGTGGAAGGTACCCCCCAACCATCATCAAGTCCCTCAAAACACCTACGCGGGGACCCCCTTTTATAGGCATGGTGGAGGTCCTCCAAGGTGAAAATCCTTTATCTAGCAGTGATTGGTTGAAGTACATAAAAACCTTACCGCATGGGTACATCATGCCCAAAACCCCAATCATCAATTTCCATAACAGTAACTCACATCTCCCACGATCTTATAGGAGATTTTCTCATATTCCCTAATTCAGAAAGCGTTGAAGCTAATCTGAAACTATCTTCAAATTCCCCCAACCCACAAAAATCAGTTAAAATATGAATCAGGCGGATATTGAGGGGATCACTTTTCTATTTACCCTGTCGCTACTAATAAAATAATAAAAAGCCCAAGTTTTTTATTAGTTTAATTTTATTAAATTTATTGATTTTTTGTGGGATCCAGCGGTATTAGCACCAGTGAGCACTTAAAAAGCGGATTCCTACATCAAGCATCATTCTAATCCCCTTTTGTCAGTATTTGAGATAATGAGTGAATATAGATCCCTGCACCCAAATCAAAAGCCAAATAGCCAACTCTCAAGCCCTCTTAATTGAAACTTGGATGAAGGCACCAATGAGAATTTTGATTAGGAAGCATCATGAGCACGTGGATCAATGTAGATGCCTTCTTTTATTGCACCTTTGCATCCCAAACCTTGAGAGGCACGATCCCCGGCATTTGCGGTCATGAGGATGATGCAGAACAATGCAAATGATGACCAAGTTTTCAATCAGAGGGCTGTGAAAGACCATAATTATACAGTGCCAATGAGGTCCCCTAAGCACCACGTCTCATGCACCCTATAAGTAATGACAAACTTTTAACTCAATAAAGTAGTCTATTTCGCCCCTTTTTTTCTTCATTGACTTCTCTGCTAGTTTACAGTTTCAAGCCCATTTTTGAACTTCCGTTACAGTCAAGAGAACTGTTACGCTAAGAGAAGTGGTGCTTTCTATAGGGAGCTCTGATTTGTCTATGTGGAAACGTCTATCATGGTAAATGTCTTATGATAGTAATCAAGAAAAAAAACCTGATGATTGTTGAGAAATGTAACTTGATGAATTAAAACCTCTCATTTTGATTGCCTCCTATACAGCCTGAAAGCTTAGATATTTAAGCCACCTTCAAGTTTGTCTTACCATCCGTTGACAATGATCATTGTTAACTCAAATACAAGAACCTCAAAAAAACATTTAACAACCATTGAATAGGCATATACTCTGTGGGAGTCCGCCCTAGTCGCTCCTGCACCTCTTTAGTGGCTTTCACAATGTGAGACTTTTTATACCTCAGCTAATACCATAAGGAGAATCAACTTTGGGTACAAACTGGTATCTCAGAAGCTTCGTCCATTGAGCCATACATCTCCTCCCACAAATTGGTGTGTTGCATCACCATAAAGTATTGTGA
Organism: Massospora cicadina; assembly: GCA_022478985.1. Taxonomy (NCBI): domain Eukaryota; kingdom Fungi; phylum Entomophthoromycota; class Entomophthoromycetes; order Entomophthorales; family Entomophthoraceae; genus Massospora; species Massospora cicadina. The sequence goes on from JAKSZP010006760.1 coordinate 134,489, forward strand.
CAACTAGGGCTAACACAAACTCTACACTCAAATATTGTAAAGTGCTATAAAGCGGCTTCCTTTGTACATGACAATTTGTAGCCATCATTTTTAACAGTCAGTTAATCAATAAGGACTATAACCAACTCTCAGTGTTGGATAGCGAAATTCTGAGCTACCTTGAGGATCAGTATCATCAAAATGTGCAACTCTTTGAGGCCTCCTGGAACCAACGCCTCAACCAGATCAAAGACCTTGTGAGGACCATCCAGCAACACTACCAGGATTTAGCCTTCCAGGAAGTCGCTTATAGGATTATCCTGAATGTCCTTGAGGGCTTTAAAGTCCTTCCAGTCCTGCGATGCTTACCCCTAGACACCCTAACAACTCCTTGAGACAAGAAAGCTTAATGGCGCTCGCTGCCTTATGTGATCAAATATGCAACATGGATCAGGGTGCAAGCTCTTAGTGAACAGATTCTAAATCGACCTGGAAGTCTATATTGAGTCCTTGTCAGATAAGTTAAATATCTTCAGCGCATCCACCAAGCTCACTGATAGTAGCATTCCAACTTGAGCGAACCTGTCGTGGGTTTGAAACTTGCTTAAATAACTTTGATAAGCAGCTTCTTTTTCACATGCCAAAAATAAAGTGCTGAAGGAGAAGATTGCCCATAAAGCCTCTATTACCTTTTTAAACTGATCTTTGGATGATATTCAGGATGATCCAAAAGGATTAATATGACATCTGGATCAACAGGCCCCTTGTGATTATGAAGAAACTGATACTTCAGAGCCTGCACTAGTTCCTGGCATCGATACTTTTTCCACTCCTCGCATGACTAATTTCAAGCCTAGTTTCAAGGAGAAATTTACCCCAGGACATGAAAGCATCGCCTCCTTCATGTACGCTTATGAGAGCTTTATGGACTAGGCCACCCACATCAGAAAGTGAAGCACATTCACTCCTGCCTGAATTGTACCGCACAGGAGATTAAGACTCCTCATTAAAAAATGTCATTCCTGGTAACAAGTCTGTACAGCCCTAATACAGGAATCTGGATGCAACCAAACCTTGGCAAATCAGAAGCAGGCGTTCATGGATTTGTTTGAACAAAGAAGAAAGCCTGAGGAATTTACAAATAAAATTCTATGCCTAAGCGCAATTTTTGGTAACTACTAATTTAATTACTTTAAACAATGTCATGTCAGCGTTCATCTTACGTTGGAAACTTACCATTAGGTCCAAATGCACATGGTCGGCCAGAAGAACATCCCTACTTGCATATGGGGAATTCTTGAAAAACTTAAATGAAATACTGCGCCCATATTGCATCCCAAGTCCTCCACGTCCATTTATTACAGATGTCCTTAGCTCCATATTGTTGAGAACCGGAATAATTTCAGACCTCGCTGCTCCTACTGCAATGGATACCATCATAGCGCCAAGACTTGTTGTAAGAGACTTGCTGAAGAGGAAGGGAAAGGGCAGTTGGCATGGAGGACAAAACTCTTCATGCTGACATTCCTGAACCGCCTCAAGAATGTTTAGAGACCTCTAGTATGACTAGTAAAGTTGTACCAGATGAAAATGATTTGGTACACATTTATATTATATAACCTGACACTGCTTACACTTCTTCTGAAGAATCTCCTATGTTCCTCACTCTAACCCATCAGTTTTGGAGCTTAGTTACACATGTTGCCTGTTCGAGTTTAAAAGTTCCTTTTTATGCCATTGTCAACATTTATTCCCCATGAATGTCATTTTGTCTAAATTAATGAAAAACATCAAAATCGCTCCTGACTTGCCAAACTACATGGAATAAGGCATGGAAGGGCCACAATGTACTTGGTCCATTTGGGTCCTACTCCTCAATACCCATTTGCTTTGACAGGCTTAAAGTAAGTACCCCTTCCATGCATCAGACATTATAAGTCCCGTGGAACGTCCTCTAAGCGTTGATCAGGCCATTTTTTCATTCCCAAGCAAGAAGGTACCAAAAGAGGATGGTCATACCCCTCATTACTCAGGGCAACCTCGCTCATGTGGTAGATGAGCGCTGGGTAACAGCCCTTCCATTTCATATCCCGCTTCTGGTACCCACACTCTCTTAGGCAGAACTGCTACAAGGAATCAGTGAAATCTGTGCTGAGATCACCAAAATAAAATTAATCACAACTAATTTTAGTGGCAATCAGCCCGATGCTCAGATTTCAAATGGTCAAAAAGGTATGAAGACTGATCTATCAGCAGGAATGCCTGACTGTTGTGATTTGGTTAACATGACAATCAAAAAAATCTCCCCTCCCAAATCTGTCAGCATCACCCCCAATGTGCGGGTAATAGCATCAGACACCATCAATGAGGTTTTGAAGCTTCCTGCCAGCAAATTGGGCGTTGCTCCTGATGCAATGCAACTGACTGAACGAATGGCTCAGTGACCGAGCATGGGCAGGTTGGGCATTCTGAACCAGTTCCCAACCAAATGGTCCCACCCAAATGTGGGGTGGTCTTAAGGGATTCCCACCGCTCGTCAAGCCAAATGCCATCACACTAACCATTGGAAACATAGCCAAGCTCTGGTTTGAACGTTCAAGGTCAAACCAACAGTGACTTGGTCCACCGCTGAATTTTTTGATGTTGGTTTCCAGGGAACTAACCCGCCCATTCCCAAATAATTCGCCGCTTAGGTCAACTTGCAGGACCCAATTCTGGCTTGTTTTTCCCCCAAGTTAATGATTATTTTAATCAGTCATTTCGCACTGAGAAAATTGTTGGTCAATTCTCCTTCCTTAATTTTTCCATTAAAAATAACCTTCCCTAAAATTCAGTTTTTATATGTTGAAAATTAAGCTCCCTTCCAGTTCCATATTTGTCATACCAGTAGCAGTGCCTCTGGCATTCTGGTTTGCCATTTAGGTGCTCTGGCATCTGGACTGGCAGGCTAGTCTAATTCTTACTTGCTGTTCGCCTGACAGACATCCCAAGTTATGACCTACTCCTTGGGACCCCTTTCTCCAGAATTATTCCTCCTTCTTGCACTATGATGAAGGGTTTTTCTCTCTGCTAGGACACCGGTCCCATTGGTTTTTGAAATCTCTCATGACTCAAAGACGAAGGTCAAAGCTTGGGATTGCCTGTTGGAGAGTGTAAGGTGGATTTACTAGCTCAAATATCACATGAGGGCTCTCAAGTACTGATAACCCCTCCTGTGGTAGATGGTAAGAGGGCATGCCTAGTTACTTGCCTAAGACAACCACTATAGCTCAAAAGTCCCAGGCCATTGGTGACATCTGGGTTCATATTAGTATTACCTTAGAACAATTGGTGGAGATATGAGGCATGGAAAACCCATCCATAAAGGAGGCTCTGACCTTTCTGATAATTTAGATCCTGCCTATGCTAGATCAATATTAATTCTGCTGCATAACCTTAATGGCAAACCTAGGATAGTGGTCCTAATACTCCAGCCTCTTATGCTCGCCTCCTTCTTATAGAGGCCAATGAAAATGTCTGTAACTTTGGAAGTCTGAGAGATTTTGGTTTAGAATTGCCACCTTCAAAAGCTCTAGTTGATATCTCTATTGGGTCAAAACTCACCAGCGAACAGCAGAACCAAATTAAAATTGCTAGAAGTATACTCTGACATCTTCTCTACCTCTACCTAAAACTTTAAAATTTGAATGGCGTGTTACATCACGTTGAGACTGGGGATGCTCAAGCCATTTGATCAAATCCCTACCAAAAAAGTTAATAGAAGCGGCTCGGGTGGCTGTCAAGCTCAAGTAGCTACTTGAAGCTGGAAAATTTGGTGCAATAACGTTACTTAGGTCTCTTATCTCATGTTGGTTCAAAATGAAGATGGCTGTTAATGTGTAGTGATGTACTACAGAAGACTTAATTCCATAACCAAGGCGATAAATTATTCCTTGCCTTTGATTAATGACTCTCTCCACTTTCTTGACAGGTCAAAATATTTTTCTGCTGTGAATTTGGTAGCAGATACTGGCAAGTAGAGCTAGCCACTGAAGATTGGACCAAATGCGCGATCATAGCCAAAGAGGAGTTATTTGAGTCAACAAGTATTACATAGGGCCATGCAACGCGCCTGCAACTTTCCAGCGCGCCATGGACGGGATCCTAGGGAACTTAAAGCTATCCTGTTTCCTGGTATACCTTGGTGATATCACTATCTTATTAAGAACTTTCAACGGCCATGTGGAACAACTTCAGGAAGTCTTTAATCGTCTTAGAACAGCCTGTAATATAGCTCAAGCTTGTTAAGTGCTTTTTCTTGCATCTGAATTTAAATTACTCAGACATAAGGTCTTAAAACACGGTATTCAGCCCATCCCAGATAAAGCCACTGCCATTGAGAAGATGTTGCCCCCTAGAGCCTTCGGGATATCCTATTATTCCTGGGCATGATGGGTATTTATTTCAGTTCCTCACTCAGTTTGCTGACTTAGCCAAGCCCTTGGCTACCTTTTACAAAAGAATGTAACATTTGAGTGGAAGCTTGAACAGGATCAGGCATTAATGCATTGCGGACCTCTCTACGCACTAAACCTATTTTTAGTTCATCTTCTCTTTGATTAATTCTTTTTGCTATTCACTAACGTTAATGATGTTGTTGTCAGGGCCAACCTAGCTCAGCACAATGATCATCAGGTCACTAATCCTATGGCTTATTTCAGAAAGACCTGAGTAAGGCTGAAAAAATTATAGTGTTACTGAGCGTTAGTGCCTAGCTGTTTTACTGTCAATCAAGCATTTTTGGTTTTAGCTAAAAACCACCCATTTCACCGTTATCACTGACCATTCCTTTCTCTGATGGCTGCAGCAGTGAAGTACCCAGATGACCAATTATCATTAAGAGCCCTTAGGTTGCAGAACTGCAATTTTACTATTGTCCATCATGCAGGAGCAATCCTTAGAATGCCAATGGTCTCTCAAGGATGCCAGTGCTAGCTTCCCCGACCCCTGATAAAGACCTCTGTATGATCTAATTGTCTCCCTAAGCAATGGGAGTTTTAAACTCGAGATCCAAGCTGAGCTCCAAAAAAAGATCATAGACACAAATTTAAAGAGGGAATGCTGCATAAGAAAATCAAAAGTAAATGGATCACTTATATCAGCCATTCATCATGGAACAATGTCATTCTTAAGAGACAAATGCCCATGGGGCATGGGGCAGTGAAGATGACCCACAAATGGCTAAAGAAGCGATATTAATGGGATCAGATGGTTGAGACCATCCAGGAAGCTCTAGAGGCTTGTATGAATTTTCAAACCCAAGATCAGGCCAGTCGCCTGATATCAGCACTCAGTTGTGGATCCATCAAGCCCCTTTGATGTAATTAGCTTGAATTTAATAGGTCCTCTACCGATCAGGTTACATTACCATAAATATATCCTATTATTCATGAATCATTCGATCAATTGAGTCAAAAAAAATTGTTCCAGGTGCCACCAAAAAATCCATGTCTTATTTCTTTTTATTCCATTTCCCCAAACATGGATGCCACAAATTTTGCTTTCAGACAATGAGCTAGATTTCACCTTTCAGGTGGTCCAAGAACTGACTTCGCTTTTTGGGACTAACAAGTTTTAACCCAGTATAACCCCTCAACCAATGAGGCGGTGGAACGTGCTAATGGAAACCTCATATCTATTTATCGGAAAATGGCCACCTCTGACCCTACCCACTAGATCCATTACTTAACCAGCGACTTAAACTCTTATTAAATAAGCTACCATTGAATAATAAAGATGTCTCCCTTTGAAGCTCCATATGGGCTTGCTCCTCAAATTACCTATTAGCATACAGCCTCTATACAATGCCCCTGTGACTAAGAACTCTAATTTGTATATGAGGGCCTTGGCTGTTGAAATTTTCTGACTTCAAACCCTAGCCAGCAAGGCATTGTCACCACTACAGAAAGGGAGACATAGACATACTTGATTTATGTTGGCTGGCCCTCCTTATCCATTTCTTAATTAAGTGACCTAGGTCTCTTTTATCACCATCAACCAGGAGGTTGACAGAACAAGCATGTCGCTCTTTGATCTTACCTTACAAGGTCATTCATAAGGTAAATTTTTATACTCCATTTCTGACGTCAATCAGGGGGCAGTGATGAACTGAGTACATGGCCAATTCCTATGGCCCTATACCCCCCTCTGACAGGATCTTGAGGGGTTTTGTTAAGATTAAAGAAAATGAGTGAGTTATCCTTACTTCTGAATTGAGCCGCAATAAGTTGACTCTTGATCCTTCAGGATTAAAAACCATTCCTGAAGGCAACATTTAGAATTTTTGTTCAGGAAGCATCACACACAGGCAATATAATGGAGATGCTTTCTGTTATTGCAACTCCGCTTCCCAAACTTTGAGAGGGGTGATCCCCATTATTGTTTTCACAGGGACAATTCTGAACAATGAGGATGTCAACTAGGTGGTCGTTCCAGAAGGCTGTAAAAGATTCTAAACATACAGGGCAATGGAGGCGCCCTAGGAACCACATCTCCACGCACCTTTATAAATATTGACACTTTTTCTATCTTAATAAAGTAGTATTTTTCACCCCATTTTCTGTCTTCATCGACCTCTCCACTAGTTTACAGCTTTGAAATCATTTTAAACCTCGGCTAAAGTCAAGAGATCTGTTACGCTGAAACCCTTCAAAAGGCTAGAATCCAGCGGAGGTTGAGTTCTATAATGGTAGAAGGGGCTCCTAAGTTTGGGTGGAGGAATATCTTGGACTTCTATCAGGTTAAGCTTAGGATTTAATACTTGATTTCCTGGAAAGGGTATCCCATTTACAAGAACAGCTGTGCCTCCCAAAGATTCTGACAACTGCTAGGAGTTGTTAGCTAAGTTTTATCTAAAATCCCTGAAGCATCAGCTCCTTCCTAAGCCAATCCATCTGCTATCACAGCACTTAAGTTACCTGTTCCTAAAAGAACTACGCTTTGGTTCAGGCCCCTGAGAGGGGTGTGGATCCCGTTCATATAAGAAAGGGTAATTTAATGTTCCAGGAGCCAGCTATTAAGCTGGAGAGAAATAAGCATCTTTTTAGAACTAAAAAAGGGCTAAACTTAAGGCTCTCCCTATTACCCATCTTTCTGATCTAGGGCATACTCTAGATGAGAGATGAGTAGCAGATGTATCACCTTGTTTGCCCCTTCAACCCCCGGGGCAAATTTCAAGCTACTCTATCAGCTCAGAATTTGTAGAGCACTACTTTCAGTAATTGGTCAGTCTTGATTTTGTTTTATAATATCTCTAAGATGGTTGTTGCAGAGGCTAAACCCCTTACCAAACAGAGGGATCCCTTAAGGTCGCCCTAAGTTAGTATAAATTTAATACCTGGTGTATCTTTAGGTGCAATAATTTATTATAACAATTTCTGTATATATTCCTCAGGAGCAAAAGGCAAGTGACATGACTTAATCTTATCAAGTTTGGTAGCAAAAAAGTGAAATCAGAAGTTTAATGATAATCAAACCATGACAGGACACTTGTAAATTATATGCAACCGCTACCTATTATCATAATATGTAGATTAAATCCCCATGTAAACGTGTTACTATAAAAATTTCAAATAAGGGACATTGTGTTGATTAAAGCCCACCTCCCATTGGCCTACCCTCAAATCCCATCGCCCTGCTATGAGAGGAAGTTGTGTTATTGTTATTTTTTTACTTATTGCTTTAAAATTAGTTATATAAAACTGATTTTTTTGATAATTTAAACGGTAAATGGGAAGCATTTCCTAAATCTGCCCCTATCCGGTATTCCTTTAACGCCCTCTCACAGCTCCTTTATACCAGCAGTGCTTTGTGGACTGTGTCTGGCCTTGTAGGCTCTAGCATACCCACGAAGGCAGCCAGGTCTTTCCTTGACACATTTGGTTCCTAACACAAGACACTTTTAAGTTGCCAAGGTGTCATCCATGGCTCTTTTAAAAGTAGCATGAGCGTTTCACAACCTCTGTAGCATTTGTGTGGGCTGTACTAATCGCTCTTTAGCCATTAGCGCATACCTGGATTGATCATCAAGGAACAAGTCTATCTGCTGCATCCTCTGCCAAGATCCATCGCCAAAAAGAAGTGTGAGCTGGCGAGCATCCATAGAGAATCATTTTTTGAAGAATGAGCAGCTTTCTTTTGCCTGATAAACGTTATTAACTTGCAATAAACCATCACCACTCTAAAGGTTTCATCTTTCTTCTTTACTGATAGCAGAGGTGAGGCCCATGTGTTTTAAGGTTTTTATAGCCTGCTTCAAGAAGCTGTTTAAAATCCACGACTACCTGTGCTCTTCTTACTCAGACTCCTGATAGGGCTTAATATGTATAGGTAAGGCGTCTCCAGTGTCTACTTAATAGGACACATTATTTCTTTTACAAAGACGTATAACTCATAACATAAAATATCAAAATTCAGCAAGTATTTTCTCAGAAACTTCTTGTTAAGTAGTAGTAAGAATAGTCTAATGGTTTGTTTGTTAGCGGCTATATAATGGTATTGTACGTTCCTAAATCACGTAGGGTATTAAAGTTGTGTTCACTAAGAATTTTCTCAATGCCAACAATTGAACGTAAGCTGTGGCTTTTTCTCTACGATGCGCCCCTATGGGGTTAAATTCTTTAATAAGACTGAAATGGCTCTTCAATAAACTGGGTCCAATATTACTGAGCATGGCATAATTTTTTGATGGAGGTATATACTCCCTACATTTCCAATTTGTGTCCCATAGGAATGTGTACATGAATATGGGATTGATTATAAATCCCACTGTGCTGTTATTCTTTAAGAAATGTACAAAGGAATTCCCTTTCTTGCATCATTAGCCATAGATGGCACCTTAACTCAAGGTCCTATGGCGTGGTTTTCTATTATTTAACTGTTTGTTCATCCTTCATGAGGAACATTCTATTCTTAAGTTTGTCCTTTTTGTTAATGGGTGGTTTAAAGATAAACGGAATGTGGTATCATAATAAAACATATAAGGTTCAGATTAGTTGATGATCCCCAAATTCTCTTGCAAAAACTGAGTCTCTAATAAATCATAACTTTATTCTTATAGAACCACAACTGGCGCTAATGGAGGAAACTTTAAAAATATATGGGCTGGGCTGAACAGGCACTAAATGACTTAGTGCAACTGGGACCAGCTATCCATATCTAACGACATGCTAGAGGTCTGGTGGGACTTTATTTGGCTGACCAATTTGGAAGAGAGAAAATCGATGTGAGAACCAGTATAATTGATTGCATAAACTTTACAATTGTAAACTCAAAAATCTATCTTAGTAATAGAGCCTCCAAATATTGATTGAAGTGTAAATCAAGTAGATCATGGAATACATTGAGTATAAGGGTAATCTAAATCAAGGTTCTACTTTTTGAAGATTATCTCATCATAATCATTTGGCACATGGACATCAGTTATAGTAAAGCTGGAGGAAGACAATTGAGGTGTAGTCTGAATTGTCATTATAAAAAGCCTATCAATTCTTGTTGATAGGGCGTTTTCCTGCCTCATATGCGAATCTTTTAAACGTTCCTTGTCTACATGTCATATTCCACATAAATGCACTTGAGGTTCTTCTACTTCCTCCCTTTTTTATAAAATGAACATGGGACGTCTGGTTGAAGGGTCGCTTTTATTGGTTGCTTTCTAAAGTAAGCAGTATAGGATCTCAATAAGGGTCACTTTAACGTCCATGAAAGTTAGGAACTTTCTCTTAATCTACTATTATAATGCTTTATACTGGGCGTGAAGCTAAGGCTGATATAGCAGGAGTGATTTCATCATCCAATTGTATTCAGTTAAACTCCAATAGGGTTTCAGAATTGTAGTAAAATAAGTCTTCAATTTTGATAGAATGTTCTCCAGCATAAATCTAATCCCATACGTACCTTTTTCTGTAATGAAAATCATATATACTCCTGAACAATTTTATAAAGCTATCTATACCTGGATCTGAGTTTGGCTAACTTTTTAAGTGAAAAAACTTAATTTCTTGGGTAATGCAACCTTATATGTCAGAAGATATAGTCCTTTCCTGTCTATCTGTGGCTCTTACATGGCATTCTTAGAAGATGTACAGGAAGCAATGCTATCTTCACCAGTACATACTTTTCTCTTAAAAGAAGTTTTAAATCTTATTGGTTATAAAAAACAATATTTACTTTCAAAACGGCTGGGTAGAAACCAAAGACTCAATATCAATGTATTCTGTAGGTCACATTTGATTAATATTGATTCTCAAGTCATTAAAATAATTTTTGAGTGTTAACCATTTATTCATCAAACGCGTTGGTTAAAGCACTATGGAAAAGTTGTTCTAAATCTTTTACAGTTCTAACCTTTAGGCTTATAAAATCCTTTTTATATAGTTACTCAGCCTTGATGGTTTGACCTTAAGGGTGAGCTGAACAAGTTACTAATAATTTTAGTCTTTACAGAAGCTATATAATAAATAAACTAATAACGTTTATAAGCTCTTCCGCTAAGGCTTCAATATTATATTTAGTATCAAATGGTTGCAAAATAAAGGTCCACTCCAAAACCTCATTCTACAATAATAATTTGAGTTTCATAATTGCGACCTGTCCTTTAATGTCAACTAGTCATCATAGAGGAGCTTTATCCTTTGGTTCTAATATGGTAGTACTGGGGTACTTGAGGCCTAAGGGTCATTAGAGCATTGAGGTCTAAGTGAACCAGGTGTCAGAGATAGCCCAGTATCTCCTTGAAGACTTTGAGGACCATTTATCTTGAGGAATCAGGGGTCCCACACTTTTTATGGCCTGTGCATCCCAGAGGGACATTAGGACCCAAGAGGCCCTTAATATCAAAGTAGTAATTCTAGCCCAAAGGCTCTAGACTACCAGGGCGTGCTTTTTTAAGCCTTCTTTGTACTGGATAAAATAGAATACTGAAAGATCTTTGAGATCTGAAATGTAATCCAAGAGTGAAAAGATAGATATCTGATTCTGAAGATGAAAATCAGACATGCGACATTTATGTAAGTCTAGAGTCCCAACCTAGCTGCCTAACCTGCAAAAAATTCCCCCACAAAAGAAAGAGAAGACCAAATGCATCAGTAGAACCTTTGGTACAACTAAGCGATCTTTCTCATGTTGTCAATGAGTGGTGGTTCACTTCTCTATCACCTAGTTTCATTTAATCTGTGTCTCCAATCTTCTCTCCTTCCCTTGTGGAAAAGATTAAGGGAGTTTGTAGGAAGACAGCTCAGATAAGGGACCACTAGCTGGGCTCAAGACTTATCCTACTCCTATTTGTTTATCTCCAACCCCCTGGAACTGATAATATCCTCAAACCTCATAAATCCCATACTGAGTCAGAGAAAATGGATAGTGTTACTAATATGGAGTTATGGTTTGCGGATTATTGATCAAAGTCAAGAATTTAATCATGGTAGTAATAAAATAAACTGAGCAATAAAATTATCCCCTGTGAAGAAGAATATGAAAAAAATCATACAGGCAGATTGGTTCATGTATGGAAACTTTCAAAATAACTCCGTGCTGATTCATGGTACCCATGGTCAAAAATTTTAAATTATGTGCATATTAGTAGAAAATTATATAAGCCCATGCCTCTCTTTCAAAATCAACCAATGGAGAGCGCTAGAAAGAGATCCAGGCCAGGCAAGTTCCAAGCCACCTTCTAATCCCTTTCCCCTACTTGAAAAATAACAGACCCTCTTAGCATCAGTCAATGGTTCATCCCTAATTTTGCGCCATTTACCTAAATAAAGTCCTATATTCCCAATTGTTCTCCCCTGACTTAGTCAGGATAGGAGGATTTAATCCTACCATCCTTGATTAAGGGTGGGACTTCTGAAGACCTGTGCGTGAGTACTGTACTTTATTAAATATCTTAGATATACAAATTAAGTGAAAGACTCCTTAATTGATATATAAAATATTAATAAGAAAACAAAGAGTAACCTAGTTATTTGAAAATTCTGATATTTAGCGAATTCAAGGATTAAACTTTGAGGTTAATCGCCAAGCACCTCAAAGCCATGATTGATACTGAAATACTCTTTGGAGTTTCTGAGCATTAGTCTACTTTAAAATCATACTATTCTTATTTAAGATCAGTTTTAAATCCTGACATCAGGAATGTTCAATTTTTATGTTGGAGGATCATCCCCTACAATAATATTGTCCAAATAACAAGATTAGGTTTAAATACCATCATCAATTTATTCAAATATCCATTTTTTGATCCAAAATCTGACAACGCCGCCTTCTAAATCTTGGAGTAAAGGAGTAAAAGGTTGCAAAAGCTGACTATGTATACAAAATATCACAGTCACCTGAGAAAACATAAAGTGTTCGTTTCCTCATATATAAATAACTCTATAGGGTCTTGACCAATTTGTATTTAATTTGTTATCGCATCCACCAGATTGATCATGTTAAAACAGGACCAAGTCACCCAAATTGAAGAAATTCAGAGGGTATGTTTTTTCAAACCGATTTTCTCTCTAGAGGTGATAGAAGACAAATTTTCTGAAGTCAGAGCCTAAAACCAGATATTTCATTGGTGATAATTCTCATGGTAACTTCAGTAGCTTTGGGGAGGATTGGTATTACTTGGCCTGAATTTAAGAGGGCAATTGGTGACTAAATACATACAAAGATTGGAAGGGGGACAATTTAATGATATGATGGTGACTAATTTGGTACTCAATAATTGCTCTGGGTAAGCATTGAGGCAATGTAGAGTCTCATTTAAGGCCATTTTCTGATGAGTTGAGGTTAATGTAGCATTTACTCGCTCTAACATCCCATTGGTTGCAGGATGATAAGGGGTGGAAAAGATTTAATGGTCATTATTACCTTGGTTAGTTCTTGCACTAGTGAGAACCAGAAGTTTTGACCTTTACTAGATAAATATTGGTAAGAAACCCAAGTTGAGTAATGATACAATTATATAGGAATGTAGTGGTAGCCTTTGCAAAGCTGAGGGAAGAATTAGCTTCAAACCATTTCTTTAAATAAAAATAATCATTATGAGAGATTAATGGCCATTAGAGGCTAGACGTAGTGGACCCACAGCATCATAACTTACCATATGAAAGTGTTTAGTGGGAGGAATCACAGGATGTTGGGGACGAGGAGTATGGCTAGCTTGACTTTTACACACTAAGCAATACTGAAGCACATTTTAGATGGAGAAAAGCATCCCCTCCAGTAGCACGGGGTTTTGAGACATTGATAGGTTTTCAAACTACTCCATGGATGAATTGCAGGTGGCCTTCTAATATAACACCTGTGCAAGCAGAAGGTCATATATAGGGTAACCATTGTTGTAAAACAAATATTGTAAAATGTTACAATTCTTGTTCTTTATAAAATTCAAACTTTTATCTAGTCCTTTTGAACTGTAAATTACTATTATTACATTATTATTGTTGAATTAAAAATTGTAAAATTTATCTTCCTCAGGGTTGGTTAAAATTAGTATGGGTAACCTGGATAAACAATCCGCGTTCTGATGTATTGGCCCAGGCTGATGGATGGTGAAGAGAACGTTTTTTTGATTTTTAGTGCCCAACGTTCAAATCCCCAGTCAGGATCCTTCATCTGTTGGATCCATTGCATTAAAGCATGGACATTATTTATAGTAAAGTGTGCCCCATATAAATAGGGTCAGAAATGCTTAAGTTCATTAGTACTGTCAAAATCACGTTTGTTAAAATTATAATTATATTCAGATTTAGATAAAGTCTTGCTACAATATGCAAAAGGGTGGTCATCTAAATTTTCATCATGCTGGGATAATTTAGCTCCTATAACTAATTACTGACATCCATAAGTGATAAAAATGGTTTGTCATAATTAGGATGTAAGAATACATGAGAGAGCATAAGAGTTTCACATAATAGGTCAAAAATTTTCTGCTGCTATTAATCCCACTGAAAAGGGATCTCTTTCTTTAATAGATAAATTAAGGGTTCAGAGGTATCTGCAAAATGAGGAAATAATTGCCTCTAATATCCAACCATTCCTAGAAAGACTTGTACATCTTGAATAGACCTAGGTGGCGACATTTTTGGAATTGGTCGTAACCTTACCATCCATTGGGGATATTCCTTCCTTACTTACTCTATGTCCCAAAAAATCTATTTTGCTTTAAAAGAAGGAGCATTTAGAGGGTTTAACTTTATAATAGATTGTCATAATTACTGTAAATCTCCCATAGGTGTGCTAAATGGGCATTAATGTTTGCAAGAAGATGTTTATGTTGTTGAGATAGATTAGCACACAGTATCATTTTAAATCCCTTAAAAATCTGTTTATTGCTCTTTGGAAGGTGGCAGTGTCAATGCATAGCCACTGCGGCATCTGAGTAGGCTCAAATTCCCTTCACTGGA